>KV749993.1:1356-27388 GCA_001692915.1 Glonium stellatum
GTCATCTGATAACCTCAGCAATCCCCTTCCGTTGATGGCTGGCTGAGTCAATTGAAGCACTGCATAGTCGACATCACTCACGGCGTCGCCTATCTATTGCTATCGGCTTGTAAAACATCCCTCCCAGTGTGCCGAAACACCGAAGCTGGGATTGCGCTAGGCAGTTAAAGTCAGCTATAAGCCGCTCGGAGCTGAGGAATAAATAAATAGTTGGCGTCTGGGCTCAAGCTTTCTAGTCTCATCTTCGCAAACTAGGTCCTACAATGAAGTTCATCGATGGATGCCGAACGTTTTTGCTCTATCTCGAGGCCTTCTTCAGCTCCGCACCCTCATATGAGACTTTTGATCCCCAACATCCTTTGAATCCTGCATCTGTTGAATTCTCGCCCGAGTCTCTTGGATATGAACATCCTCCTAAATTTAACGCCCCACAAGGCCCACGCGTGCACCCTTTTGTGTGCAAATACCCCTCTCTGGGAAAGGAGTGGACGGGCTGTACGACTTCAGAAAATAGAACTTGCTGGCTGAAAGGACCCAATGGACGGGAGTATAATATTCATACCAACTATGAAATTGATTTCCCCGAAGGCATTACTAGAGAGGTACCGAGCCCCCAAAATGCCGTGTTAGTTTATCCCTGGTCACTAATACTTGGCAGTATTACCTTGAGTTAGATAAGATGACGATCAACGGTGACGGTATAGACAACACCGAAGGCAAAGTTTTCAACCAAACATATCCGGGCCCATGGATCCAGGCTTGCTGGGGAGACATAATTAAGATTACTGTCAAGAACAACCTCCGTTACAATGGGACCACGATCCACTGGCATGGCATTAGACAGCTAGGTACGATGGAGATGGATGGCGTCAATGGCGTCACTCAATGTCCAATCGCTCCAGCCGATAACTATACCTACACCTTTCGGGCAATGCAATATGGAACGACATGGTATCACAGCCATTACTCTCTGCAGTACGGTGATGGCGCTCTAGGACCCATGACTATCTATGGTCCATCATCAGCTAGCTATGACGAAGGTAGGTATCCAATCATGATGACTGATTGGAATCACCGGAGCGCGTTCCAGGATTTTCAAGGAGAATTGACCGGGCCAATCCCAAGGATGAACAGTGTTCTCATTAATGGAATGGGTGGGTTTCACCAGCATACCCTTCTGTACTACACTGCTAACTGGCATAGGTAATTTTGCCGGGGCCTTTTCGGGATTACCTAAATTCAATATGTCAGTCGAAAAGGTCCGTGAATTGCTTTTCCCACTCCATTAGACCTATGCTCAATGTGAATCTTCAGGGCAAGAAGTATCTCCTGAGGATCATAAACACTGCTGTGGACACAACATATCTGTTCAGCATTGATAACCATAACTTTACTGTTATGACCGCCGACTTCGTACCCATCCATCCATATTCCGTTGATCATATCCTTGTTGGAATTGGTAGGTAATTTGTGGGGTGGATAGCTGCAGCAGCGCTAATCACTGTCTCGCAGGCCAAAGATACCACGTTGTTCTTGATGCAAATGCCACAGGCAAAATTTCGAATGACGGTAATTACTGGATTCGCGCCGTCCCGGCAGACGGCTGCAAAGGCTTTGAAACTGGCAACGAACCAGACGAAAGACAAGGCATTCTAAGGTACAATGCGTCTAGCACGAGTATCCCGACAACCTCCAGACGCGCATTCAGTAAGGCATGCCGAGATGAGGAATATGGTAGACTGAAACCAATTCTCCCGTGGAACGTAACTGAAATACCCCATGGTAGTAAGTCAAAGCTGTTCCGTGCCAACCAACCTTCCATATCACTATCTGACAACTACCAGTTCCGAAAGGCCAGGACACGTTCGATGTTGGCCGTGTCGATACTACTGGAAAGCCCAAAAAAACAGATAGTTTCGTGCGGTGGGCGCTAGGCGACGTCCCTCTCTGGCTTGACTTTGCCAATCCCACTATTAATAACCTTGGGAACACGACCTTTAATCCAGATTACGTCGTGATAAACGAAGATTATCCCGAAAATGCTTGGATTTATCTTCTCATTACCGCGCCTCCGAGTCCACTAACCAAAGATCCCGTGCCAAAGCCCGGAAAAGGTTTTGTGACTGTAGCACACCCTGTAAGCCTGAATCCCAGTGTAGGAATATACCTAGCCTCTTATTGACCATTTCTAGATCCACTTACACGGCCACGACTTTGCACTGCTTGCTCAGTCATCACAGCCATATAACAAATCAGTGCCTCTGAACCTAACTTACGTTAATCCGCCACGGCGGGATGTTGCACTACTCCCTGCGGGTGGATATCTGGTCATTGCTTTCAAGGCAGATAATCCCGGCGCCTGGCTTATGCATTGTCATATTGCTTGGCATGCATCCAGTGGTCTGGCTCTACAGATTCTAGAACGTCAGAACGTCGTTGCCGCTCAAATGACTCCGTCACGGCTTGCGGAGGTCAACCGAGTGTGCGATAACTGGAAACTTTGGTTCAATAATCCTGAAAATCATTACAACAAGACTGATTTTGAAGCTTTCCAAGACGATTCGGGGATTTAGAAGCTTAACTCAGGAAGTTTCTTTAGTGTATTTTTCCCCCTTCAGAAGTCTGCGGGACTTCTGGCGTCCAATTACTAGTCTAAGAGCTATCTTTCATGTATTCTAGAATTGAAATAAATACGTATAACAAAGATTGGTTTAGGAGTAAACAGGGAAGACTCATTGTGGAGGCGCCACAAAAACGCAGCATATCTCAGTCCCCGCCGAAAGATGTTTCTTGCGACAAGAGAACTCAAAGGGGTTTCTGAGAGGGAGTTGAAAGTATCACTTTTCTATTGATTAAGAACACTATGGCACTTCACATCACTGACTAATTAGGATCAATCCTTAGAGGCTTCTTCAAAGTCGAGCTTATTACCAAATGCAGTATCATGGGTGGTTTCATAATCAGTAAGCCCCGCCACATGGGCCCTCACACACACATGAGAAAACCCCGCTGCCACTGCACTCGGTCGTTTCTCTAGTGTAGCTCTCATTGCATTCTCTCGGTCAGCGCGGCTCCCCTCATGTCTAGAGCCATCTCACGATTATATAAGTCCTTATTGAAACTCAATTCACATACAAAGCGTCTTATATCTGTTCGGATCCCGCCTCGTCTGAAGAAAGCTTGGGTCTTGCGGTTTTGTATTAGTAAGGCTAAAGAGGTGCTGCTTTCAAAAGAAGAATAACTAGGATTCACGAGCGTAAAATTTTTACTTAAACTTAGCGGGTTTGACAGAGCACTCCTGTAGCTTACCAACATAGCTTTCAATCTTTTAAAGTTATTTTAATTTTACGGAATAAAGGTATATAATGGAACCCTGGTAGCAAAGGTATAAGAGGTAGTGCCCTTACGGGCACAGGATCAACCAAGTGCTAACTTAGCTATTTTCATAAAAACAGCTAAGTTAGCACTTTTTAGAACAGCAAAATTAGCCCCGTTTCGCCTTTTTACCCCTCCCCAGCCCTTCTACCCCGAGCCGGGGTAAAAAAAGTAAGTTATGTGTATACATTCTCTCTATGGCCCTCTCTTTTTCTACTTCTTCTCTCCCTCTATTCCTGCCCTGCTTTTGCCTCTACCTTTCTCTCCCCTCTGCATCTCTGCCGTCCCATCTCTAAGAGTCTATGGTTCATAAAACTGTAGATAAAATCATAATACAGGAGGGAGGAAGGTGAGGGCGATGGCGAGAGTGAGAGTGAGAGGTTGAGATGGCGAGAGGCAGGGGCAGAGGCAGAAGCAGAGGGAGGGGTAGAGATGCGTGAGAGCAAGGTGGTAACGAAGGAATGACGGAGGCGTCGTAAGCCTCGGAAGCCTCGGAAGCCTCGGTATTGGAGGGAGGTCTTGAGGCGAGGCAGTAAGTACCCGAAATTGTGTACTGTTCAGAGCTTTCGTATATTTGCATGTAAAAATAATACCTAAATAGTCATTAAAAGATGCTTCAAAAGCACACGAGAGGCGCTAAATCGGCTCTAAAAACAAGCTAATCAACGGTTCAAAATTACCCATCGGTAGAGCTTTTACAGGACGCTTTATAAGCTCCTAATAAGCGCTAAATTAACATTAAAAAGCAGCTTATATAACGCTTGGTGTATTCGTAGCGTGTGTGCGGATCTATCTAGCAGAACTTCATAACATTCAGTATCAAAAATAACTGGATTGATTTGATCACACCTACGTATTAAACCGAATACAAAAATTCCAATTCTATCTTGCCAATTTCGCCGACACCAAATCTACCTCCGAAGAGCACTGGAGTAGTGTATATAGCTCTGCGGAATAAAATGGCTTGCAAATGGTCGAGGAAGCTAACATATCCCCATCCAAACTTAGCCGAGATTTAGACATGTACATTAAGCTTCTTAAGACATCATAATTATTTGTTAGGGTTGTGCAGAGGGAGATGTATTTCGAGCTAGGATGGGGCAATGCATGCAGTCCAGTGTATTGGGTAGTTCAGAGTGCCATAAAACAATTTCGTAAACTTGAGAACACCTCAAAGACGATACATGAAATCTACTTCTCTCCAAATGTATGGCTGTCTCGCCTAGCAGTCGCTTCACTAATGTCGCAATTTGTATTTGAATTAACAAATATTACAGAAGAGTAGCTTCACATACCTTTTACGCTTCATCGTATAATAAACGGATGTTATCCCAAAGTTAGTAGTGGGATCTAATGTCTAGGGTCGCTAGGAGACTATAAATAGCATCATACCCCGCAAAATTAGATTAAACACGCACGATTCTCAGAACCTTCTTTTATTCTTCTCATAACTATATGACTAGAAACTCGCTATGCTTGGGCTATGTTCACTATGCGAAAGCCTCGCGCTCGAGGACTTAATTTCTGGAGCTAAGTCTGAGTCTGCCTCAGATCCAGGCTCTAAGCCCCCGTACGACCATCATGTTTGTTATGCAGAGCTTCGAATTTCATCAGAATAATGTCGGCTATGCGGCCTCTTTCGAAAGGCTATTGATGAGTCTGTCCCATATCTCTTCGAAGAGACTTTCGAAGAAGCGCAGCAACGCCTCCTTCAGGGGGATTCAACTCATGGAAAATTCTCTATCACGCTACCTGATCAACAGACCCAACTCCAAGACTGTACCATAATTTACAAGCGCGAGCCTTTACGAGAGATCACCACTTGGATACGAATACAGGAGGATTATCCTCATAGCTGCCTGCTGTTTTATTACGCTGCTGAAGGTATTGTATCTCCGCAAGCCTGAGTGGGGCTTACACTGACTCATATATGCAGATCAAGCCACTAGAACCACCACAGGAAGGCATGTGGGTTTGTCGACTAACTTTGACTTGTGCCAGCAATGGATGAAAGAATGCGATTCTCATGAAAACTGCAGTGCTTCACAAGACGCTCCGCAGCTTCCAACTCGTCTCATTGACACTGGGCCGGAAAACTCTGCATGCTGCCCCACGCTGATAAATACAAGTGATTCAGATGATGCAACTCGAAAAGGTCTCAGATATGCGTGTTTATCATGGTGCTGGGGAAAGGTCCCCCCATTAGTTATTACTAAAAATCAGCAACATATGCCACCGTTTGAAGGCCTCCCTGCGACTTTCCGGGACACGTTAACCGTCTCTCGAGAGCTTCAATTAAGATACATTTGGATTGACGCCCTTTGCATCATTCAGGATGACTTGGAGGACTGGCAGAAAGAATGTGCTAGAATGGCAGATATCTACAGAAATGGTGCAGTTACAATTGCAGCTAGAGACTCGGCAGACTGTACGGCTGGTTTTCTTGAACGCGCGAATCCGATTGGACTTCAATGCTAGATTGGAGACATGAATATAGAAATACTGGAGCCCAACGCTTGGTACATGGACCCTGAAACTGGCTGTCCTTTGGCTTCTCGCGGGTGGATATTCCAAGAGCGACATCTTTCCCAGCGGATATTATACTTTGGCAAATATAAACTCTCCTGGGAATGCGCCACGCATGAGCGCTACGAGAATATTAGCATTCCGGTAACCCCTCAAATTCGAAACAAGAGCAAAGCCGACTTTCGCCACCCGAAAGAATTAGAAGAATTGCATCAACACTGGCTTCACATTGTGACAACGTTCACAGAAAGAGCCCGTACACGCTCAATGGATAGATTACCTGCTCTTTCGGGGATTGCTTCGGAGTTTCAAGAGAAAAATGGCGAAAGATATATCGCTGGGCTGTGGAGAAGTCATCTATTACAAGGCGTGCTGTGGCTCGTTTACCCATCCAACCGTATCCCAATTGAAGGAGAACCGTACCGGGCACCAACATGGTCGTGGGCGTCCGTGGACCAACCCATAAATTATAGATTCGACAGTTGGGAATTCGTGCCAGACGCTGAAATTATCTCTGTTGAATGCCATGCCTCTGGTCAGGATCCATTCGGAGCGGTCTCACCCGGCGCCAATCTATCACTGCGTGGCAGGGTGAAGACAGCCTACGTGGTTCGTGACAGCACGCATGGAGACCATGATACTAACCATGACAGCTATGAGGGGGATCGCTTCTATGTGTGGGATGTAAATATGCGAAGAATCATGAGCCGCTTTTTCCCAGATGACTACCACTTTGATTCAGTGACAAGAGAAGGATTTTCGCCCTTGTGGTCCCCCCTCCCTGACGATGTGTCTTTGGCTGATGGACAAGATATCAGAAGCCAGGTAGTCACTGAAGAAAGAGAGTTACTGTTGCTTTTTATAGGTTGGTTCTCGCCAGACCTGTTTCCCACTGTTCAGTGTCTAGCAATAAAGTCCGTACCTGGCCGTACAGATACTTACGCACGAATTGGAATGGTCAGGACGATGCACTTTGCACTGAATCAGGAGTGGGTGGAGCAGGTAACCGATAAGCGCACTCTACACCTGATCTGACGATCTTATAAAACCTGCAAGGATTTCTTTTAAGATGATAATACGGACGTAATACAAAGACTACCTTATTGATAAACTTCTCTATTCGTCGTCATGACACGGCTGAATGCCGAAGGATCGTCGCGGGTTGATTTATCAGCACCAACGCTTACAAATTCATATCATGCTCACTACCTACATATGTAGATAAAAGCGAGCCTACGCCATCTCCGCAGGAGGTATGAGGGTCTGTATTACGGACTAATAGTGAGAACTGATGTTTCAAATTGTATAAATACATGTCCCATTGTGTTCTTTAGTTGCAAATCTTGTTCTCCTAGTGAAAATCGCAGCTATCATAATGACCGACGCTAAAAAGTACACTTCCAAGTTTTCCTCAGCCCGCATCCTCATTATTGGCGGCTCTTCCGGCATAGGCTTTGGCGTCGCAGAGGCGTGCCTTGAGTACGGCGCCACGGTAACCATCTCGTCTTCGTCAAGCCAAAAAGTGCAAAACGCAATCTCGGCCCTCCAATCCAGCTACCCATCTACCAAATCTCGAGTCTTCGGCCATGCCTGCAATCTGAATGACCCGTCAACTCTTGACTCAAACATCGCCGCTCTCTTTTCCAAGGTTGGGACGCTCGACCATGTGGTCTTCACAGCCGGCGATCATCTTGCAATCCGACCCATTGCGGAGGCAGACTTTCAATTCATCGAGAAGGCGGGCATGGTCCGTTTCTTTGCGCCGCTGCTGGTGGCGAAGCATGCAGCAAAACATTTGACCCCGGGTCCAGCTTCATCGATTACGCTTACGACGGGCGTGATATCGGAGCGTCCGGAGGTAGGGTGGACCGTAGTGAACTCATTTGCAACGGGCGTACATGGTATGGCAAGGGGCCTAGCTTTGGATTTGGCGCCGATCAGGGTTAATGCGGTGAGTCTAGGAGGGGTGGATACGCCATTGTGGAAGGGAATTAGTGCGGAGTTTCAAGAGAGGCTGCTTCAACGCACATGCACGGGGGCGATTGGGAAGGTAGAAGATGTGACTGAGGCGTACTTATTCTTGATAAAAGACCATAACGTTACTGGCAGTGTCATAAGTACCAATGGCGGTGCGCTATTAAAGTAGGATAAGGAATATGCACGTGATGCAGCTTTCGTGTTTACGAAATGGCCGCATGTAGCTCGCCCAAATATCATTCGTTTGCTTTCTCGGATTTTTCTTTAGCTTCTGAGCCCAGCATCACTAGAGCCAAACTTACTAGTTGTTGTGATGATCTCTCCAGCGATTACAAACAAACCGGGGCCGATGACAGACCTCACAAAATCCCACTATATTCAAATATGCCTCATTTGTAAGCCTCGCATCTCTCCTTTTAACCATCGTCTCCAAGTCCCATTCTCTCCTTGAGCTACCCCGCAGACTCAGCCTCAACCTTCCAATCCTACTCGCCAAAAACTTAAACTGCCTTTCGTTCTTCTCCATCGCCTCGGGATTCAGGAAATCCTGCTGCCCCCCTAGCATCCACACCTCAAGCTTCTCCGCGACACCATCAACTGCCTCAACCGCACGCCCTTCACCGACCCCGGGCACCGGGTCAACCTGCACATCGAGCAGCCCCACGCTCGTCCCCCGCGCCTTCTTCCTCGACAGAAAATCAACGCCGCGCTCCAGGAAGCGCTCGAGAATAGCGAGCCCAGCCACAAAGATGTCGCTATTCCAGTCCGCCTCGTCGCCCTCGCCCTCCCCCCCATCATCCGCATCCGCATCCGCATCCGCATCAGCGGCGGCGGCGTGGATGGGGGCAGTCCGGCCGTGACGAACGCGCAGCCGCACCTCGAGCACGTCGACGTGGCGCGCGAGCACGGGCACGCGCAGCCAGGTCGGGCGCAGCGTGTTCCGGTCGCTGCGGCCGGCCAGGTCGATGGTGTATTTGAGCGCGCCGAGCCGCTGGATGGAGTCGAGGAGCTCGGCGCGCAGCTGGCGCGACGTCTGCAGCAGGGCGTGGGTTGGTGGGAGGGGGGTGTGCGAGGGGTAGCGCACCGCGTCTTCGCCTTCGTGGTAGCCGGTTGGGGAGGCGGAGGCGGCTGGGTCTGTGGATGGGCCTGAGGAAGCGGGGTTGGGGGGCCGGGTGATGCGTTTGCGGTTGTGGTGGAGATGTCGGTCGCTGGTGGGGGCGAGGGTGTCGAGGAGGCCCCATTTGTAGATCTCGTCGCGGAGTTCGCGGGGGAGGCTGAGGATGTTGGGCATGGTTGGGATGGTGATGGGATGGGTGGGTTGAGGATAGGATTGAGTGACCTGTACTTGGGAACGGCGGACACCCTCTAAGCGGAAAATAATAAAGCTGAACCCTGAAGAAAAGTGATTAATGTGCGATATTGGTTTTATGGCTGCCTGGAATATTGTAGTTTGTTTGGAGCGAATGTTTCATGGCGGGGTAGCTTCGTGGATCTGTGCTGTGGAGGTGGGGGATGTGCATTGTGCATCAAACAAAGCAAAGCCACATTGAGGCGCAGTATTCAGGGGTAGGCAACCTCAAATCAGAGTTTAAGATGTAAAATTTTTGGCTCTTCCATATTCTTCCACCCTAGCCCACATTCCATGTTTCTTCAACCCGTGCCGAGATTAGATGTCTGCGGAGTGAATGGTTTTTATATTTGCCAGAGTTAGATCTTGCCTGATTACACAGAATCCGATACTGCCGTATGGCCTATCGCCTAGACGCTAGACCCTGAACTTTTGTCATGAGGTGCGTTTATTTCTAGCCCTTGGTAAGAATCATAAATTGAGAATGTGAAAAACGTACGAACGATACTTTCTTGAATGTCTGATATTATGGTTCTTATATTAATTAACAAAAAAAAATAAGTAGGAGCTACTTTCGGAGCTACTTTCGGAGCTTTTCGACTGCATAATGCATCAAGCCTCTCAGACCGTGACTACGATGGTGGCCTTGAGGTGAACCGCTTGCGTTTCGTCCCAAGAAGACATTCACGTCACTTAGCGGGCCACACTTTCCATCACCCATTTCCGGTCCACCAGCTGAGAAACTCACTCTCTGCATTCTGGCCTTCCGATTGTTCCATCCATCTCCAGGCCCATCAGTTCCATGGAAGATGCCCAGAATCTCGCCTCCAAACTCCACAAATGACCCGTGTCCGGGGCCCCACGGTGGTCCTTCTCTGGTCTCAAGTAACGGCCGCTGGCCCTTCTTCCAAGAATCAGCATGCAGGGGATCACCTCCGAGAAATTGTAGAGTGGTCATCTTGTAGTCCTTTGTCCAAGATCCTGCGCATGAGTACACGATTCCCTTCCAGCTACCGTCCGGTGCACAAAGAAACTGGGGCCCCTCGTTAATACCGTGAGCACCGCTCTTCTCCCACGGTTCATCAGGTGCGCAAATTAGTACAGGCTGCGACGCTGCTTCTGTAGGACTTGAGAGCTTAATGACGAAAAGCTGCTGGATCAGATCAGATTCACTAGGATTCGGAATCGGCCAGCCGGAATAAATAAAATACAGCTCGTCATCCAGCTCTACGACGGTTCCATCGACTGCCCAGTGATCATCAGGCATGCCGTGAATGCGACCAAGGAACTCCCATGGTCCATTGCATGGGTCTTGATACATAGGAGGACCGCCAAGAACCCACATTCGGTGTGACGGGTTGCCATGGGCAGGATGCGCAGCAGCGAAGTAGATGTACCATCGGCCCCGAAGCGCGTGCAGCTCAGGAGCCCAGATATCGGCCGAGTACTCTGTGCCTTCAGGCGGTCGCCTGTATGCTTTAATCGAAGTGATAGAATAGATAAAGCAATACAAGACCGAAAAAGCGCTTACCATAACGTATGCTTTGATGCAGTGGCTCCAAAGTTTATAAGTGACTTAGAGCGCCAGATCTCCACTCTGTCGCCGGCTGTGAACGTCTAGTCGCCTTTCAGCCACTTCATTGATTATAGCAACAGATAATCCGACGAACCATAAAAAATTTCTCTTGTGCAAATATCACGTACGGGTCTGGTGTTGTAGTATCGGTAATTGTCAATACAGCATTATTGTACACCATTTTAGGAGCTGATGAGTTCTAAAAAGACACACATATAAGCATGCAACTATAAGAATGTAGGTCTGTTGCGTTACCGAAAGTTTGTATGACTGCCCTAGATCAAGGCAACCAAAGAAGAACAAGAAGCATCGGGTTATGTTTGTAAGGGATGTGTAATGTCTACACAAAATCGAGACATAACTTCCAGCGTCATATGAACGTACGTATTGCGTCATCGTGAGCGGGGATGATCATCCTTACACGAGCGATTGAGAAACATGAAGATCTAGGACGGATTTTGAATACATCGGGGGGCGTCGGTTATAAGTCCACAAATATTAGTAGACTCGATCTCTGGGAGCATGTGCAAGTTTTCTAGGTCATCATCGTTCCGCTAGCAAGTGGCCCACTTCCTTGTTCAGTCCCAACGAAATTTTAATGCTGACAGCAGCAGCCATCACACGCGTCCTATATACATACATGAAGCTATATTCAGATATGCCTTTAATGATCATGGTGTGGTTATAATGTTTCCTTTCATAGCTCCAACCTATGATTTCCTTGTTGAAATAATATCCCGAGCAGTGGCCAATTTTTATACGAGCATATTCATGCCACTAAGAGCTTTACAGATATCTCATGTTGAATGACATTACCCTCTATCTCCTTACCAGGTTGCTCAATCTAACGGGCTAATGTCGTTCCTGTGTACTTATTTTCGTAGATATGCCCGTTTTTAGCAATATAACTTCATTAACGAGAAATAAAAAACAAGTCATTCCAACTTAATATTCTTACACCTATCCAAAGTTGTCATGCAAACCCGTGACTAGATAATGGGATGGCACGTGATGAGGCTATTCACCCGTCGGGGCAGCTTTCCTCCGTTCCAGTGCTTCAGCCTTCAAGCTCGACCCGAGATTCCTTATCCCCCGTCTCCGCATATCTCAGATATAATAAAATATTCTACTTCATCCATATCTACGCAGCTTACTCGAAGCGTTAGAATATCTCCGTGCAAACAGGGATGCATGCAAGGATTTGCGTCAGCGAATTTTGAGATATTGTGATCAATTGCAAAATCGGAACAACATGAAAACCCACAACCTCCCCGTATCCGTTCTAACAGTCGTCACGAGCTAAGTTCTGAGATGTATTTAACAGTGTCAATGTCCGCTGCGTTCTTATTTATTATCTCTTCTATCAAAACATCGTGTTCTTCGATCAACTTCATTCGCGCATACCTTATCCAATTCAGCTCTCTCCGATCCAATTTTCGTTTAATCTAAGAAATGGCACCAAATACCCCAAAGATTTGGCTCATAACCGGAAGCAGCAGCGGTTTAGGACTAGAAATCTGCCTCGCTGCCCAGGAAGCCGGCCACATCGTCATCGCCTCATCCCGCTCTCCTTCGAAGACGCCCGGACTTGTCGCTCGCATCGAGGCCAGAGGTGGGGCCTGGATCGAACTTGATGTGATGTCGTCGGCCCTCGAAGCGCAGCTCGCAAAAGCAGTCGGCATCCATGGCCGGATCGATGTACTTGTCAACAACGCCGGGTTCGCCGCTAGCAGCACCATTGAGGATACGCCGTGAGTGCCCTATTTCCCCCGCTCCACTTACCCCCACCCGAATCCAACCGCGTCGTCCACCCTCCCACCTGGCCACCATAGCCAGCATAGTCTAACGTTCCGCCAGCATCGAGCTAGCGCAGTCCATCATGGCCACCAACTACCTAGGCCCGCTGCGCACCTGTAAAGCCATCATCCCCACGATGCGCGGCGCCGGAAGTGGCACGATAGTGAACGTGTCCTCGGCCGAAGGCGTGTGCGCCACGCCGACCCTCGCGTGCTACACGGCGTCGAAGCACGCGCTGGAAGGGCTTACCAAGACGCTGGTGGCCGAGGTAGCGGCCTTCGGGATCCGCGTCCTGCTCGCGGCGCCGGGCGAGATTCGCACGAACCTGAACGCTGCGGGGACGCTTGTGCCGGTTAGCGAGAGCTATGGTGGCGGGATCTGTGGCGTAGTTCAACAGCATTTGCTGGATCGGCATGGGAGGCAGGTGGGGGATCCGGCGAAGATGGCGAGGCGGATTGTTGAGGCTGTTGATGGGACGGGCTTGGTGGGGCGGCGGGAGGGGATGGTGAGGTTGCCTTTGGGGATGGATGTGGGTGGGCGGATTGGGCGGATTGGGCAGAGTATGGTGGATGAAGCGAAGAATTTGGAGGATATTTGGAAGAGCACAGATTTCGATGGTCTATGAAGAAGCGAGCCAATATTCAGCGGTTCCTGTAGATTCCTATAAGTTATCTGAAGTATTGTACGTTACAATAATATTTCGGGGGACTTCGAAGCGTATTAGGGTTGAGTAAGACTGTTACCTCCTAAGCTTGACCATGCGCGTATATAGTGGCTAAGGTATTACGCGTTGTAAGTAATAAAAAGGATAGAATACTGACGATTAAGCTCCCCAGGCCAAACCAGTCCTCGGGCCACCCCACCAGAATCGCGACACATCTATACCCTAACACAACAATGGCATCAACGCAGCGCTTTCGATCACCTCAAAACAGGGTAGACTTCTTCTTACATCTTAATCGCTTCAAAAAAAATCAAATTTCAAGCTAGCGCAAAGCTACAGCATTATACAATACTCCAAGAACAACGCTCCAACGCTGCCTCCACCACGTCCCTGTAATCCGAGAATTTAATGTACAGAAACGCAAGCTACAGCCATCTGAGGAGCAGGCGCTTATTCAGTGGATCCTAGACCTTAATCAATGAAGATTCCCCCCCTATATTATTGATGTACGGCGTATATCAGACACTTTACTTGCGGCACGCGGCCAAAATCCCCCCCAACTAATCAGCCAGAGCTAGGCACGCCGCTTTATAAACACCTAGCTAGAGCTATAGATGGAATAGAATTGAAAATTCCACTCACAGCGCGTGAAATGCGAGGATCTAGTTACAATTAACGCGTGGTTTAAGCGCGTAGAGGAGACGCGACTAGCATATGGCGTCTGGTGCACAATTGATTGTTGAGAGGAAGATGATCTATTATTGAGGCTCTACGGCAGGTATATATACCTGCCAGACTAATCTATATACGTAATCTTATACGATCGTTGTTTCCTTCCTTATGCTTTTGTATCAGCGTCCTTAATAAAAATACCTACAATTTTCACGAGATGGGATTTAAAATAGGTGTTGCGGCAACGTTAAAAGTTATTATAAGCTTATATATAGTCGGCTAAGTAGTTCTTGTTTAGCTAGGTAATCACGAATAGGTAACAGGAATTAAGGGAGTTAATGCTGCTGGCTAGGCAATTCCGCTTTTTATCATTCTAGTAGGCAAGGTCTACTAGTTAAGCTGGTATTGAGCTCTACCTGCTGACTAGGTAATTGCTATAAGTAATAATAGCCAAACTAATAATAAGCTAAGATATAAGTGGATTTAGCATTTTAATAGATATATAGAGCTTATACAAAGGGAGCCTACCGCCTTCTTACCCTTAATGGCCATAATAGCTACGTGATACCTAAATTTAATCAGCACTATATAAAATATAAGACTATCACGCTCTGTATGCCTGCGCATATATTACACCTTCTCTTGCCGCTTAATGTAGGCTATTACTCCCCTCTGAAGTGCGTGTACGGATGTAAGGTTTAAGAGCCTGCCCGCTAAGGGATTTACCATATTAATAAAGAAGGCTCCCTTATAATATATATAAAGGTGTAACTATCTATACTTTTAGATTAGAATATTAAGAGCGGATTTCTAGCTATAGGGCTTATGCCTTATAATCCTCAGTGTCTCTTATCATCGCTTATAGTCACAAAGACACCCTCTCTGTTAGGTACATCTAGTGGAACAGCACCTCTATGGACATTAGAAACGCCGCATACTACAGCTCAGCTAGAGTAGCAGGCTAGGCTCGTACAAGACCTCCTCCAGCGCTAGTCCCAGAGTTTTAGAGGCCTCTAACAAGTAGACATAAAGAGGGCCTCCTAAAATTAGGGGCATGTTATTAAGCCTCATGAATACACTAGAATGAGATTCTGCAATGAATTTACAAAGATCATTCTAATCTAGATTATGTCTTACGTGTTTTTTGTCCTTTTCTCTTTGATTTTCGGGTCGGAGATTCGGCAACTTGAGTATCTTACACGACTTCGTCGTCTTCGTCCTCCTCTGCTTCTCGAGATCTTATTCTACTATGTACTGGACTTCCTGTCATGTTGATGGCGAATCTCTGTCCCGTGCTTGATCCGGTAAGTGTGGCAATGGTATTTGTTGCGTAGTTTGCGTTGTATGTGGTTGAGGGGCCGGCAGATCTGGCTGTGCTATCAGTAACTGTCTCCTGTGGTATAATATTTACTGATATCCCGGCTGGATTTGATCGGGGGGGAGGTTGCGATGGATTCGTGGTAGTCTGATCCATGGATGCATTCGAATTCGGTTGGCATCTCGTTCGTTCGGGACCGGGATCGAGATCAGATTCTGGATTATCCACGGTGCCATGAGTTGCAGAACTACCAGCTTGGCCTAATCGGGCTCTGTTGTACGCTGACATGGCCTCAAATCCATTAAGATTCGCTCGTGTTACGTCGATGCGTCGTCAGTAGTTATGTTGCTCACTCGAGTTTGAGGGTTAGATATCGGGAAAGGGGTTGGAATCCGAGTCTGTCGCTGAAGAGCAGCCTGCGGATTATTATACGCCGTACTTAGAGCAGCTACCGGTCTTACAACACTTTATTATATCTAGACGTACATAATAGGGAAGTTCTACGAGAGGCGTCACAAGACAGAACACAAGAATTTATTGCGCAGGAACACGTCAGCACAATCCTCACCAAAGAGTGCCAACTTTGCGACGGCTTACCACCTACATTTCTTCTTAGAATAAGCTAGAATTAAGTTTACAGATAGACATAAGCCTATTAAAGATTTAAGGAAGGTTTCATTAAATCTGCACCTAGTTTAGGTATCTAGAGTTCGCATCGAACTTTTCGTCTAACAATTTTTTTATAAACTGGACTCAAATTGTGCTTACCCTCCTTTAAACTAGACTCCCAGCTTCTACCTTGATAAAAAAGTACCCCGAAACTAGATGCAGATTCGTAAGTCGAGGCCAGATCAGCCATGCTGGTCAACGTGGAAGGATGGTCTGCTCCCAGTCTCTTCTTGCGAGTCTCTATCACTTGCAGCTTGAGCTTCTCGGCTTCGTTCTGTCCGCGGTTGGTCGGCCGCCTGTATTTGGAACAATTATTTATTCACCCTTATCAATACACGTCTCAGGCTTGCCCAGCTAAATAGATGTACAAGATGTGCCTAATAGATATACACGGGCATCTATGATTTGTGTGCCTCGCCAAGTATGTCCAGTCCTATGTAGGGTGGCCGCATCTCCGCCAATTTTTTATCCCTTCTATCCTCTCGCCTTGTATTGTCGCCATGCCAAAAGGAAAGTACCAACGGCGAGGATGAAGCCTCCTATAGTGATCCCTGCAACCGCACCCCCAGACAAAGGACCTATTGCCCCGGGATCAGAATTATCTCCGCTATTTGCTGATGAAGCTTGAGCATTTCCACCTGATGTCTGCGTAGCTACATATTATAAGTTTCTGATATATCATAATAAATAAGTCGTCACATACCGGTTTGAACAGGGGGGCCTGGCGGAATGTTGGAGGTGGCAGCAGTAGGATTCGACTCAGCCGTTCCTATCGCCGTTGCTGCTACCGAATCTGCACTAGCTGTGCTGCAATAGTTGGTATAGGCCGCGATGGCACTTGTTATGGCTGCTTCGCGGCTGCATGCGTTTAACACACAGCTAGATATAAAGCTGGTGGCTGTAGGTAGGAGTTGGGTATTACAGTAACAAGCGTCGTACACAATAACGCCACAAGAAAGTTCGTTGGCGAGAGCCCCAGGGCTGCCGTCTATACAATTTTGAGCGCATGTTTGAAGTATCTCATATTCGGGGTTTTGCCCGATAGATCTGATTGCTTGAGTGTTTGCGTACGGGATTTGCACGAGAGCGAGGGCGAGAAGAGGAATCAGGCTGACGTGCCAGGTCCGTTTAGAACCAGTCATTTCGATTGACCGGGATATATTTGTTTAGGCTGCGTTCGATTGCAAGTTCAGATCAAAATGAGGGCTTCAGAATGGAGTTGATCTGGAGCTCCAATCTGATTCTGAGGCGACTGTTTAGTTGAATTCCAGTTCAGCTTGACTTCGGCCGCACGTTTTTGATGTTCTTCTGACCGCCCAAGGGACACGCTAAAAGTTATCAAAAAGTCGGCAACTTTTACCATATGCGGTTTCTGAGCTGAAGGTCTTGGCGCCGGTTCAATATGAAGCCTCCAGATTGCACACGCCCGTGCCTTTACAAAGCCACAAACGCGTACCAAATTGGGAAGGAACGCATCCTTTTCTATTGGACTTTCAGTTCAGATCTGATCTGAAGTTTTGCAACCGAACACAGCTTTAATTAAGAGGAACGGTTAGGGTGCAAGTAAATAAGATATAGCTCTTGAGTAAGATAGTTGAGATGAGCAAAACCAGAACACAGCCTCTTAATACTCGCGAGTGAGGTGGCTGCGTATCAGACCTGGACTCCAGGAGACGGAGCATCATGTATCGACGAGGCGTATTTCAGCTGGAAAAGGGGATATCGTTTTTCGCGTCTGCGCCAATCAAATAGTATTTTCACCACCCAACGCCCTCCACTAGCGAACGCCCACCTCAGCCACGCTCTTGCATCTGTAAGCCACAAGGGGTAACGTGCTTGACCACTCTACCTATGAGAGCCACGATTAGATAGTGGTGGAAATTATGGGACGGAAGCTCATTAGCGAGACAAGCACCTTTCATATTTTATGGAGTCGAGTAGATGGATTTCGCAATCCTTGCAAATAAGCTTACGTTGCTTGATTAAGAAGTTAAAGCCGTCGATTAAGCCTAATTAACACCAGGTGGCTTAACGCCGCTGTATACCCCCTGGCTCGTCGATCCGCATAAAATCGTTCATAAAAAGCCTCTCTACAAAAGATCCCTACACCTGCATAAGCTAGCGTAGCGCAGGCTTAAAAAACTTCGTAATATAAAACAATATCTTAAGCCTTTGTTATATTAGCTTATACATCTTAATTAGGTAAGGTTGCTTAGTGATCGTCGTAATCGTCGTAATCGTCGTAATTAAGCTAGAGAACTTTAATTCAATTAACAAAAGGCTTAATAATTACTAAATCGCGCGACGTCATAATCGTCGTTTTATTACCACAGTAAGCTTGACGTAGAATAGGCTTATTATACAATTACGAAACCTCAAAATTTCCAAGGATTGGCGCCAGCTCGTGCATAGAGCTAAGTATGGCTCCCTAGCTTAGTCTCTCACCTAAATCGGCATCCTCTAAGCTATATTCAAACTCCTTGCAGGCCACTAAATTAGCGTAAGCTAGCGTAAGGAAATTTGCGAAATCCATCTAGTGGTGGATTTATTTTATTCTGACTTTCCACTGATTCTGCGCTATCCTACAAAGGTTAGGGCTTCTTGCCAGCGTGATGGAGGAGATTTCGCGATAATGCGTGCGAAGGCTTGCATGAATACGGATTAGTTTCGCATTAAAACGAGAATGCGAAATCTCGTGATTGCGCGAATGACTTACGCGAAGCCACACGTCCCCCTTGTAGCACGTTAAAGTGTAGGCAGTATCAATGTAAAGTTATTGTATAAAAGC
Source organism: Glonium stellatum (assembly GCA_001692915.1). Classification (NCBI taxonomy): domain Eukaryota; kingdom Fungi; phylum Ascomycota; class Dothideomycetes; order Gloniales; family Gloniaceae; genus Glonium; species Glonium stellatum. Next base: position 20,067 of record KV749993.1, read on the forward strand.
TTAATCCAATCCACAGGTACGAAATTTGTTTCCTTCATCTGAAATGTTGATATCAAAGCAATTATCCATTCTCCTTCCCTAGAGGCATACATCTTTTCGTCGTGTTATATTAATCGATTCGTTTTAATTGACGGCATGACACCCACAGGAAATTCTTAGTATCAATCATGTTGACATCTGCGTCTCCACATTTGGCCCGTCAGCGGCTCCTCCGATAACCCTACTTGCTGGAGGGGCAAGCTCAATGCTCTTCTGGGATGAAGAATTCTGCTCCCGTCTTGCTGCTGGGCCTCACTTCGTTATCCGCTACGATTTTCGTGGCACAGGACGTTCTACTACTTACAAGCCTGGTACCGCTCCTTACACACTTCGGGACTTTGCGGATGACGCATTGGGTGTGCTTGATACATTTGGGTTGAGGAAAGCGCATTTTGTTGGGTTCTCGCTCGGTGGAGGGGTAGGCCAACTCATTGCTATCGAAGGCCCGGAACGAATTGCGGCGATGACTGTGATATCAACAAGCCCTGTCGGCGCATATCGAGATGAGCCGGACCTCCCGTCAATTTCTGAGGAGCATTTGAGCAAGTTCGTCGGTCTTGTACCTCCAAACTGGAGCAACAGGGAAGAAGCCGTATCATTCCTGGTCCAGCACGCAAAGCCTTGCGCAAGCGGCTCGCAGGACTTTGATGATGCGGGTGAGGCTGCTCGAGTTTCCTGTGTGTTTGATTGATCTACTAAACTTTCATCTATATTCAATCATAGTGCTATTGCATATACACGGTGGGCCCGGGAGCGCCTTGGAGGAATCAAAACCCCAACGTTGGTGATTCATGGCGATGAGGATTGCGTCATACCGTATCCTCAAGGCGTGGCGTTGAGCAAGGAGATTCCTGGTGCGAAATTGCTGACTATGAAACAAACGGGTCATGAGTTGCCCCGGAGGATCTGGGATACCATTATTCCTGCCGTTGAGGCTCATGAGAAAGATAATATGATCGAGTCCTGGAGTAAAAGTTATCGCTCAGCTATTCCAAATTGCTTCACCACCTTTGTTTAGTCACAACTTAACTCTGCCGAGCCTTTTCTCATGTTACTTGCACCTTTGTAGCCGCTAATCACCGACTCACGCGTTTTGATACCCTTTCCACTGGCTCCACGCCCCTGAAACAGCTCACCAAGTAGTTATGTGCTTTTAAACGACAGAAGATGGCTAACATAACATGCCTTACATGCAAAAAGGTATCACAATCCACTCCATCCAACCTACACCTATCATTGAACCCAAGTATATGCTGTAATCGGATTTCTTAAGCCGATCATTCTAGTTTCCGTATCTTTAAATTCCAATTGAAACTCTCAACCCGCTCTCTCCATGCCCTCAGTTCTGCTGCTTCAGGAAGTGAGGTGAATCCCGTTGGCTGCCCTCCGCAACCCGCCATGCCCGCTTTTCTCAGCTCTTTATTCTTCGCGACAATTTCCGACCGGAAACCGGTGACCTCGTCTTGATCCAATGCTTCAAAGTCGGCAAACGTCATCTTCCCCGCCAACATTGACTCAATCCACTCAGATCCATTATTTGAGAGAAGCTCAGCAAGAACGGCAATAGTGAGTGCTTGTGTCTCCTTAAGAAGTTGTAGTTCAGCTTTGGTCTCTTCGGTGAGTGACCGGGTGGCGGAGTAGGATATGAGAAGCTGCTGGTTGGCCTTCAGCTCGTCGCTAAGGTCATAAAGGCGGAAACGAAGCGCAGTTAGATTATTACTACTATTGCTAGCAGTGATAGAGAAACTCGTAGATCCGGGATGGGGTGATCGCGGAGTAGGCTCAAGGGGAAACTGGGTCTGCGAGACATTTGTTGCGAGGAAGTCATCGTAGTCACTGAGCAGGAGAGACGATGCGTGAGATTTTGCCTTTGATATAGGATGCGTAGGGCGGAATTACGTACGCTCTTAGAATTGGAAGGAAGCCTTCTATATGCTCGATATGCTCCCTCAGCTCCGAAAACTGGTCTTGCAAAGACTCTCTGCTCTGATCCTTCTCACTCCTCTCTTTAGGAACGTCCACCATCGAATCTGCAAGCGACTCCACGGCGTCTCCATCTTCTGCTAGCTTGCTCTCTTCCTCAACAAGCGTCCAATCCTCGTCCTCGTCCTTCTCAGGCCCCTCAGCTTCGCCTTGTTGTTCACCGCTGCCCATCATAAGGCCCTCCCGGACGGCCAATACACGTGTCGCGCACTCTGCAATCCAGTCACACAGCATCGGGTCCAATGGCGGCGGCCCCGAGCTATCACTTTCCGCATGCTTCATGTACGCAGCCACGATGTCGCGGAGCTCTCGGCCAACTCCTTGCAGCCTTGCAACGATCCGAACATGCTGGTCAAGCGTCTCTTCTTCTTCGCCACTGGCGGTAGCACGCCGAAGAGATGTTTCTACACCAGTGGCTAGCTCGAGCAGGCCCTCGACGCTGGCGAAGATGACCTCTGGTTCTGGCGCCTCGTCCATATTGATGGCTGTCTGGCACTGTGTTGGGAGAAAAGCAAGATTTAAAGAAAGTGGAAGCTATGTGCCAGCTAAGAATTCGAGGTTGTTGCCTAGAGTTAGACTCCCCTCCCTTGGATTAGTCTGGTGACGAAAGCTAAACTAGGGTAGCGGGGAGCGGAGCGGGGGACCTTCGCCCGCTTGTGCTCGCCTCTCGCTTTCAAAACGCGGTCGGCCAGGTCTAAAGCTTAATTTGATTTAGATCCAGCTAGAGATCATGAACCTAGGCGAATCTAATCATGACCGCAACTGACGTTTATTTTCTTTGGTCTCGTAGATGCGCGCAGCAGCAGATATGAGACACGCTAGGCAAACTTGACGGCTTAACGTAAGGCTGAGCTGCTGCCACTGCCCGAGGCGCTTTTTGGTCTTTTCCAACCAAACACCTCCACGCCTCCGCGCCAGCGAGCCTTAACATAAAGATAAGCCCGAACTCCACCCCATTCATATTTCTATTTTCATATCCCATTATACGGCTTCATATTTTGGTTATCCGAACCTCAGCACACCGACCGAGCTCGTCGCTTATGAGATAATAAACCAGGAAAAAAGCCGTTGACCTCTCTGTCCCACAGCCTAACCGATGTCTACGTCGCAATCTAACCAACAAAGGTATGTATAAGACACTATATACCACAACATTCACCTAACAAGATATAGCCTCTCCTTACAACAGCAGGCCATACGAAAGGCCCGTGCAGCGTACGCACGCTTCCCCAACGGAGACGCGCTGTTCCAACAATGTATCGCGCAGCAGGATACTGTGGGCGAGATTATGAAATCTATCAAACAAAAATACGACTCCAATCAAGAGGAAAAATTAAATCGAATCCTCAACAAATTTCAAGATTACACAGCATGGCTACGAAACATCTCTGGGGTAGTGGACATCGTGGTACAAACACAAGCAGGAATAGGCTGCCCTCTGTGGGCGCCGATCAAGTTTGTTCTACAGGTGAGACCATCTGTCATTTTCATAGGATGAAGGCTGAACAGGCATCGTAAACTCACATAGATTTCCGACTTCCATGCTGGGGTTGCTGCAAAAATTCTGGAAATGATCGAATTAATGTTGGAAAGTTCCCCTCGATTCGAGATCTACGAAAAACTGAACGAAGAACCCGTTTTGCAAACTGCGCTTCTAGACATGTTCACTAATGTAGTGGAGCTATCAATGAAGATCTATCAGCATTTTAAACACGGCTCGTTGAGTGAGTAACAAACCTAGAATACCCCTTATAGCTGCTGACAACTGAGTGTCTGGGAAGTGAGAACACTTAAACTCGTTACAACTTCAACGAAGAAAGAGTTTGACGACACAATGCAAAAGCTGAAGAAACATGTGAAAATTGTGGATAACACAGCCATGGCAACTGGACTCCTCAGTGCAGCTCGATTTCGCGATGGTTACTTATTTACCCTATCTTCGAATTATATACCTGATACTAACTTGACTATTAGAACAAGGAGCGAGAGAAAACCAAAACCTGAGACAAAGATGCGAAGCGTGGTTGAAGTCATCCAATACCAAAGCGATCCACCAATTCCAGCTACAGAAGAAGACTCCTGGCACTTGTGACTGGATATGGTCCAACTCTACTTTCTTACAATGGAGCAATATGCCGGAGGACTCGGCGGCCGCGGAACGCCTTTTCTGCATTTACGGTAAACACGGCTGTGGAAAGACAGTGCTTGCCTCTTCAGTTGTAGAAGTACTGAGAGGCCAGGGACGGCGCGTACTGTTTTTCTCTTTCTCCGGTACAGACGCTAGTCGGCAAACTCTGGATGGGCTAGTCCGTTCATTCTTATGGCAATTATTGCAAGAAACAACCTCGACTGAGAGCCTTGATATTGTGAGGGACGTTATGTTTCACGGCCAGCCAGCCACCTCTGATCTATGGGATGCCTTCAACAGAGTTGCAACGCTTATTTCAGGCCCAATATATTGGATCATCGATGGAGTTGACGAATGTAGAGAACCGAGTCAGAAGGTCTTCGATCATATTCTTACTCTTCTTAGCGCCCACGATACTACTCGCGCTATTCTCCTTGGAAGGCCTAATATCATTGGATCTGATGGTCCGACAAATTTCTCCATCGATATCAGTCCTTCCATAATTCAATCAGATATAGATACTTTCATAAGCTCCCAAATTCACGATTCTATACTCCTCCAATCTCCTGAACTGCGCGACCGTGTCCACGCAACCCTTCAAGAGAAATCGAATGGCATGTTCCTCTGGGTCAAATTGATGGCTGACGATTTGAACAAATCATCTTCCCATGCTGAACTCATGGATAGGTTACGAGACCTTCCTCGCGACCTCGAGCAGGGTTACAGCCATCTTATTACCCAACTGCTCAAAAAACTGGATAAATTCGAATTAAGACTTGCCCGGAGCATTCTGTCCCTAACCACCGTAGCTTCCCGTACCCTGAAGCTTGAAGAGCTGCGATATGCTCTCGCGTTAGATGCCAGGTCCAGATCAGACGAACCAAACAAACGTCCGTTAAAAGATTATCTTCTAGTGAAACCGGCTCAGAAAATTCGTCATGTCTGTGGAGGTTTAGTAAATGTTTATACTGAAGATACCGATGACTTTGTCTCACTGATTCATTTCTCGGCCAAAGAGTTCCTAACCCGCCCAGAAAGCGAGTGGGAATCCGAAGACGACCGCAAAATAAAGAAATTACAGATCGTTTCCAGTGAGTCGCATGGCTTATTCATCACAGCTTGCCTAGAATATGCTGGCATGGGCGAACGTGGTTCCGCCGCACTAATCACAGAACCCTTAAATTCGATTTGGGCTCAATGCCCATTTTTGGAGTACGCCTCTAGGTATTCCATTCATCACCTTAATCGATCCGAGCTTTCTACAGCGAGTCTTGCCAAAACAATTCAGCGTTTTATTGAGTCTAAAGCATCGGGATCTTTGGTGGAATTTTACTATGTTCATTTCTTGGAGGATGGGCCTACTGGCCCTGAGATGGAAGACCTTGAAAGTATCAGTTCTAGGCTTGCTGAAGAAGAACATGATTTTGAAACCCTACTGAAGTTCGCTCAGACCCATATGGACGAGGAGCTGTTCTGTCGAAAACAACAGTTCGGCGAAAATGATTCGCGTACGGAGCGATGGATAATGGTCGGTGACATCGCCACAGCGAAAGTTTCCATCGAATCTCGCCTAAAATCGGAAGCACTCAATGCTGCCTGCACCTTGAATTCCCAATCTAGTTACTCAAAATTTTCGGAAATCATAGATATACTGCAGAACTCTGGCACTCTGCCAATGCAAAAACAAATCGACTTGCTTCTTACGTTGCGGTCTCAGCTTCAAAGATTGAAGGTCTTAGCAGACCCTCTCGAGATCTTGTTTCGGCTCGTCTTGCAATATGCACCAACCATTCCTGCACTCGCTTTATGTACCATTGGAAAGTTCTACAGATCCCTAGGGAAGCATGAGAAGTCCTTGGCCTTTTTTGAGGCCGCTTTTAAACGGTATGGAAACCGTAATGTGCCCGCCAAATTTTTTACTCGCGATAATGTTGGTTGTGTGTTGCAGGTCTTAGGCCGTAATGAAGAAGCAGAACAGGCGTTTCGCGATGCAGCTGAAGGGCTAATGCAAACTCTTGGTCCAGATCACCTAGACACAATTGACGTGTTAGAAAGCTTGGGCGTTTCTCTTCTCCAGCAAGACAAGTGGGAAGAGGTAGAGGAAAAGTTTCGGAAAGTGGTTAACGTGAGGGATGTCAAGCTAGGGCGCTATCATCAAGATACATTGAGGGTTTTGAATAATTTGGCAATTGTTTTACGCAAGCTAAAGAAGTACGAGGAAGAAGAGAAGACGTTGCGTGAGCTAGCTGAAAGAAGGGAGCAGATGGACGGACCAGAGGACACCGGCACAATAGACGTCATAGCAGCGTTAGCATATACACTCTGTAACCGAGGGAAGTGGGAAGAGGCAGAGAAAGAGTATCGAAAAGCGGTTAAGGTCAGGGAGACTCGGCTGGGGCGTTATGATGAAAAAACATTGTGCGTGGTGGAGGCTTTGGGATCGACTCTTTACAACCAATCCAAGTTGGCAGAGGCAGCGGAACTATACGACTGGACTGTTGGTGGATATCAAACAGAATCTGAACGGATAAACGAAGACACAATACGAGCTAAAATGAACCAACAATCTGCGCTTGCTCAGCAAGGGGAGGCAGCGGAGGCAGAGGAAGAGATTCGTAAAGTCCTCGAGATAGCGGAGAAGATGTTTGGGCAGGCACATCCGCTGACTCTGTACGGCAGGTACAAGCTAGGGCGCAGTTTGATTCTCCAGCAGAGGCATGTCGAAGCGAAAATAATCTTCCGCAAGGTGACTGAAGAGTGGGAGAAAGACCCTGCGCTGAAGCTTAAAGCCATGCCAGGTAATGTACGCTATCTTGAAGAGTATCTTGCATCAGGTGAACAGCACGCGACGGGGGAGGTAGCAGAGGGGAGCAATGCGACGTAACGAGGGTTGGTCTGTGAATTAATTTATAAGAGGCGTCTTGGAGGGAGGCAGATGACCTTATCGTCATATTCAGGGATGGAGGATTGGGGCTGGTCTCCAATAGACTATCATTAGCCTCTTAGATTCGAGTTATTATAAAAATTGAGTACTTCTACACAATGTTATTAGTAGCAGCGCGACATCCGAAGTCTGCGATGACACGTGTCTGGATAGAATGACCTATCGGGGGATAATTGCATTCTTTTACCTAATTTGGTGATACCAAATCGTAGGAAACTACGATGGTGT
>KV750001.1:0-15840 GCA_001692915.1 Glonium stellatum
TTTCAAATCAGAGTTCTCATAGATTCACAATACCTGAGGAATCACAGAAGTCAGCGACTTGACGCGAGATTTTGCTAAATCGAACTAACGGCTGTTGATATTCCTTATTACTAATTCGGCAATGTATTTTCATGAGAATTACACCTTTGCTCACCACAGGAGGGCCTCTATAGTACTCTGGTGACTCGGATCAAGAGTGCGCCTTTTCCAGCTGGTTGGTCGTAGCGGAAGGTCGAAGATCCTGCATTTTGAATTACCTTCACCGAAAAGTTGCTATGATTTGCGCAACGACAAGCTGCGTTATCAGACCCAACCTTCAGCTCACTATGGTGAAAACCACCCCGGGTTGTGACCTATCCAGTCGGTCGGTTGTGTAGCCCGTTTCTGATGGGACGAAGATAGTATGATGGTTAGAAGGGGCAAGAATTAAGCACTAGTTCGCATAAGCCCGGAACCCAAAAACGCTTTGTTCTGTCATGCCAGCTGCCTAGGTCATAGGTATAGTACCTCTACTAGCGTGTTCGGTCTTTCCAGCTGTAGCCCCCCGCCAAGATGCGCACAAGCATGCATCTACCATAGCTTCCTCTTTACCTTAGGAGGGGCGAAAATATTGAAGGAGCTTCAAGTGATCACGTAATAGCCGCTATATAAATGCGGTTAGTTGAATTCGGTGTTATGGCTGACTAAATCTGCCTTGCTGCGCCTTCTCGTGCCTTGCTCTGCCCCAACATTTTTGCTTTTGCACAGCCGACTTTCCATCGCCGTAGAAAAGATGCCTTATGTGAGGGTTGATTCCGGGCTAAGCTGAGGCATATAGAACGGGGCAGTGGTACATGATCTACGAGACCAAGCCCTTAAGTTCTATACTAATAGCTTTATATTTGTTGTTGTTGGTTTGAATTAGTGAGGCTCGGTAGAGCGTTCGAATACTTGCTGCACCAACCTCGTAGCCTAAATCGAGCGCTGATGACGTGTCAGCCCTGACAACATTTTATACTTCACTTTTATCTGACCTTCTGCTCTACCGGCCGTGTACGTCTACAAATTTAGGGATAGTATACGGGTAAGAGCCTTTACGCTCTCAGGAACTGGAAAAATGGGGTACGTTGTGGAGAAACAACCCGTCCTTATTAACTAGCAGCTGATTTAGCATCGCACAAGCGACGAACCGGTAAGCGACGAACCTAACGTGTTCATCGAAGCTCGCGACCAATTTCTGGCTTCGATCTCTCCCAAGGAACGGGCTCTTTTCTCGAATTGCACTTCTGCGAAATGCCTTATCGAAGATATCAAGAAATTTGATTCTTTGTCAAAGAAAAAGCGCTGGTGCAAGCCTCTCTTCACTAAGATACATTATTTCAGTCAAGAGCTCGCACCTTATTTCGAGATCGTTGGTATTGTTATCCAATCAAATCCGGAAATTGCTGCGATTGCTTGGGGTGCAATACGATTTATTCTCCAGGTATGTTCTTTCCTCACCTTCTTCGACCTAGTCTTATAGTAAATTAGCTGGCAAGCAACTACGCCACGTTCTTCGAGAAACTCGCCAATACCCTAGATCGTCTTGGCAAAGAGATTCCTCAATATGGGCGCTTTTTAGAACTTCTGAATAAGAGTGACGGAAAGTCTTCGAAAGACCCACAGCCAGAACATTGGGAGCGCTTCAAGCTCTCGCTAATAACCATTTATCAAGATCTCTTTGGATTCTTCAGGAGTGTCGCTCTCGTATTCATGAAAAAGAGTGGTGGTAATTATGATTTTTCCTCACAGTACATCGTAAAATGCAACGCCCAGTTCCCTAACTACTTAAAAAGGACAAAAGGCTACGCCACTCGTTGTAGCTGACCTCTTTTGGAAACCGTTTGATGTTCGGTTTACGGATCTTCTCGAAAAGATGAAATGGCATCGCAAGGTCATCAAGTTTGAAATTTTGCTTATCCAATATGAGCAGGCCAAAGAGGCGATCGAGAAATTAACCGAGGAGCAAATGAGGGCGGAGGAAGAGAGGCTAGAAGCAAAAAGAGAGAGAATTCTTGCTTTAGGGGCGCGGGAATTTGCCAAGAATACACAGTCACTAGGCAAAGAAACAAAGGCGTTTCTAGAAGAACAAGAAAAAGGTAAGCTTAAATAGAGTTACTAAAAGACGCTAACTGATAATATTTCAGCAAATATATTACAGCGCTTGAGAGAATGGCTACATCCTCCCGAATTTACACAAGCTCTCGAAAGAGCACAAGAAATACGTGAAGAAGGAACGTCGGAATGGTTGTTTAAAACGCCTGCTTTTCAAAATTGGAGCGCCCCCAGATGTGCCGATGAAAGCGTTCCCGATAATGAAAATGCGCAGTCCCTTTTATGGGTTTATGGTACTTCCTACTCCTTGTGCCTATGTGTTTCGGGACTAAATCAATAAAGGCAATCCGGGATCAGGAAAAACTGTTATTGCTGCCGCGACTGTAGAAGAACTTCGTGACAGTCAAAACAAGCAAGTCTTTTACTTTTTCTTCCGATGGGGAGCCTCCGAGTTCGATACGTCAATGAATGCTTACCGAGCATTACTCGCCCAAGTCCTCCAAACCAACCGCCACGACCAAAACATGCTTGATAAATTTGCGTTCGTAAAAAATGAATTATCCGCTGGCCAGCTTCATGCGACAAAACGCGAGCTCGTCGGCCTCCTTCAATGTTCCTTGGAGAGCGTCGGAGAGTGTTACATAATTCTTGACGCAATTGACGAGTGCAAGGATAACTATGACCTTGTGACAGATATACTTCAGACGGGGAGTAACTCAAACACCAAATTTTTATTGTTCGGCCGCCCGAATGTCAAACCTCTTCTCAAGTCCGTATCAACAGCTCAGCGGCTAGCAGTTGGTCGCTCCAATGTTCATGACATTCGCATTTACTGCTCGAAAAAGCTTGAACGCTATTCTGAAGAAGGATTATTGCCTCTTAATGCTGACATTGCAAAACTAGAGGATCATCTCACTATGGGCGCAGATGGCATGTTCCTTTGGGCTCGTCTCATGATGGAATACATGAGTTCTCCTGCATTGACTCCTTTGCGGCGAGTTCAGATCGTCACTGCAGTTACAATGCCAGAAGGCCTCGAGAAGATGTACACACGCATTCTGGATCACGTCATGCAGAGCGACCGAATGTCTTGCAAATTGGCACGATGGATTATCATAATGCTCGCATTCTCCTTACAACCCTTGACGGAGAATGAATTGCGGGAAAGCCTTAAGGTCGCCGATCTTCACACTGACAAAGAAGCCGGCGATTTTCCGGATTTTGAATATACAATTATTATGACATGTGGTGGCCTCCTTGAGGTTACCACGCGGTTAGATCCACGATATGGATTCAATGTTCGCCACTTCCAATTTGTTCACCTTTCGGTCAAAGAGTATTTTGCGACTCCCTCTCTTATGATGTCTAATCCACTAAATATCACACGTCTTGACTCACACTTCGGAATTGCCCGAGCCTGTCTGCAATACCTCACATTCTGTTTGCCCGCCCAGCCTCTCAGCAATGCGCTTGGCCAAGATTTATCTGCTAAACACTTGGATGAGGCATTTCCATTTTCCAGATATTCAGCTCTCCACTGGAGCCTACACGTTCAGAGTGGTCTTGAGGAATCATTGACAAATGAGCAGCCCTCAGAATCTGAGAACGTCTACAGCCAATATTTAAACGCCTTGAGCAATTTTCTCCGGAACAGGTTTGTAATAACGGCATGGATTGAGGCGTGCTATACCTTTCGTACGAACCCGAAGACTTTTGAACTGAATAGTTGGTTTTCTTCAGAGCCTAACTCGCGAGAGATGCTCAACATTACGGATCGAAGGACGGCCGAACTCTACCAGCTAACCCACGAGCTCTCGGCCGACCTCAAGGCTTTGGAGGGCGATTGGGGTGCTATGTTAGCAAAAAATCCTAGTTCTATCTGGGAGGAGACAAGTGCCTTTACACCTAGCAAATTTATTGCCTACAATTCAGCTACTCGGGTTCACTCGATTGTTGATAACAAGCCTCCTTTGACATCTTGCAGCAGCAGATATCTCTGTAAAATTTCTGAAGTTGATTCTGCTGGTCGTTTTATGGGAGTTTTGAGCATTTGGCCGTCCAGGTAGGTGCATCTCCCAAGCAAATGCGAAATAGAAATGCTTACGAGTCTGCTAGGAAGTACGAACAAAAAATTCAAGATGACCCTGGCTATTTCTATGCATTTCGCCCGGAAAATCATGTCTATTTTTCTGAGTGGACAGCCCGTTATGAGATCTGGATGCTAGCTGATTGCCCGAAGCGGGCTCTGGACCTACGGATTTCACTGGATCGGGGTGAGATATTGCTTCACGTAAAACAGCAGCATGACCACAAGTCTGAATGGAAGAGAAGCACAAGTGAAAGGTGGAAAATCCAGTTCCCCGCCAGCATTAGCCCTACATGCAGCGAATTTGTCATTCTTCGTGACGTATTTTCGATTGAACGCCTCGAAAATACGTTCGGGACTAGGTACTTATCCACACGAATCGACTTCAGCTTTGATAGGCTTATCAACAACATGTGGTCAGCTGAGGAGGCCACGGGCTGTCAGGATACTTCGACCAGCTCTGGAAACGTGTTTCGATACCATCTGACATTTAGTCCAAACCGCCGGTATCTATTTTTCTTAGGCCATGAGTCGTTATCGTTACTTCATTTTGCAATGTTTGAATTGGACGTATCCGATGTTCTGAAAGTAACCTTATTGAACTACGGCGCCGAGGAAAGGATATGTCGCAGCAAAATGCTTCACAATAGTGCATCCTTTCATCCAGCAAAAGCCCTCTTAGCATTCACATGCTTTGGAGCACTTTTTCTGTGGGCTTTCCGTAGAGGCAACAAGAAAATCTGCAGCCCAATTCACTCCGACGACCCATCAATTATCCGATACTACTTGAACCATACACGTGAGTCAACGGTTAAGTTCTCAGCGTGTGGCAAGTACTTTGTGGCCAGCCAAGTAACAGGATCCAGAGACCCAACTATTCAACCCCTAGGAGAGAATTTGCTCAACCTTCCGGATGAACCCGGCCTCGAGTACTATCAGGCATACTCTGGCCCTTCTTTCTCTTCTCCGACCTCTGCAAACAGTGCATGTCTCGTCAGGCCGCCGAGATTGAGCTTGAATGAGCCCTCTAATGCCATCGGCATCTCTGGGACTCTCAACGTAATGCCCCGAGCTCTCAGCACTGGCATCCAGATCGAACATCGATCGGAAAGAGTCGATGTGGGACCGTCTGATCGAGGTCTTCAGCACATTGCGTCAGGTATAGAACTGACGCGGCTCCCCAACTGGAACGGTTTGAGCTCGAGTACCGCGACTGTTTTGATGCCGCAGTCGATAGATGAAATGGTTCGGATTGTTTTGAACAAGTCAGCAATGCCATACTACGATATGGCGGACGAATTGGATGAGCACTTACCTACTCTTATAGAGCGTGATCCGCGAGCAATAAGGAACCGCGAGATGATTCGGGCTGGCAAAAATGGCCCGTCCATCGAGGGTGCACGCGATAAAACGAGAAAAATCGAGCAATCAAGTAGCGCGTCGATGGTTGACGAAAGCTCTGTGCCGAAGAAACGTTTCAGGACTGACAATTAGGACCACGGTTGGTGAAAGGACTATATTATCAATGCCATTATTGTAGCCTTGTTTTTTGCTAATCTAAGAGATGGGTTATTGGTTGTCCAAGTTGTATTTCTCGTTTAAATAATTGTCTAAGATATGAGCATCTGGATGACGTCTTGCAAGTCGTGGCATTGGCGCATATCGATGCAAGCATATAAGAGACATCGGACTCTATGGTTAATAGGGACTGTTCGCCCCATGAATAATGGTAGCGACCGAAGCTTAGGACCTGTTTGGCGGAAAACTTACGCGTACCTGCGCTCAAGCCGTAGTTCGCATCTACCACTCGCACAGGGCTCAAATGGTTCTTCTAATCTCTCCATAATTATATAAGGCTTCCAAGCACACCTATATTGTACAAACTCAGTTTATTGTTGGTGGTATTGCTGGCGGCGGATATTTGGTTTGCATGTGATTGTGGTCTCATTATTTTGGTACAGTCGTAATCACCACAACCACGACGCCATGAAACTGGCCCTCAACACCAAGGATGCACTGCCGACAAAGTCAAGGGAATGAAAGCTCAAGGAAATACTCCATTAGAGGGTAGTTCGCGAGGAATTCGAAAGGGGTGTTTACTTCCGACACTATGGCTATAAATTAACTACCATTTTAAGGCTTAGGTTGTGTAGTAAGCTGAAGTTATATGATGAGCCTAAGCTATATGGGAAACTACGCGCTGAATTCAATAGCAACAACACATCTAGAGCTCCGCAAGCAACTATGTGGTAAGGGAGGCGTACGGACTCCGAATTTTAACTTTGAGGGGTCGTTCCTGACCCGCACGCAGGACCCACCGTAAAACGAGGTTATGTTATTTAAAATAAGACGAACAATAAAACCGAATCCGATAATTTATGACGAATACGCGCACCTGTGGGCCCCTAAAGGACCTTCTCCTGGCAACATTAATATTTATGTTACAACTCAAATGTCCAACAATGGTCCCTGCTTCGGTCCTTACATATACTCCTTGATGGGGATGTAATAATTAAAACACGCCATCCCTTCTAAAGAATGTACGGATATATACTATATCCGTTCTCTTATTCACCTATAATACGAAACACCCAAAGTCTAGACAATACGTTTTAGGTAGCTTTATATTTTATCTAAAGGCTTCAGTACCTATAAAGGTGACACTTATAATTTCTTTTGGGCAATACTGGAATTAATACATCGGAAAATTAAAATTCTGTGCTAGTAGTTATAAAATAAAAAGTTCCTCTTAGTATAAATCTACTCCTACAAACCGTCAGCAACCGCTAGAAAAGTCAGCTGGGGTGCGTGGTTACGCTCAAGCATACTGTATTGTATTTATAGACCATTTTCTGCCTTGTGACAAATTATATAACGGCGCCCCAAGGTTTGGCGTCTCTGGTTATAGCTGTTTCCTGATGTGATCCACTCTGAACGCCTTCCCCAATACGACTACACTAAGGTTGCTAAACTGCCGAAAAGCGCTCGACAAAGTTATCTACAGCGTGCTTCCTACCGGGAACGAGGCGCCATCTCACCCCTCAGGACTGGTCCGCCTGCCCGTCTAAAATACGGTGCAAGTCCCCAGTAGGTTCTTGTACGTGGGTGGCGTGCAAGCGGCATCGCGCTACGGATTCAATGCATATATAACACATGGAACGTTTTCTTAAGGGATGATCTTGCCCCAACTGAATCTGGAATGTCCTACTTTCAGCCTAGTCTAAGCGTTGTCCGATATGTTGCAGCCATTTAAAGTTCTCTACGCGAGGACTAGTTTTGTGAAGTACCGCTCTAGCCGCAATTATTTTCAAGTACCCTTGCATGTCTTAGAAATCAGCTATTGGCTTACACATATCAGGCCTGTCGCTATGTCAGGCTATCGTAGCCGATTTGAAGTTTCGTATTCATTTCGAAGGATTGGTTTGACCTCTTAGCGAATCCACCATGTTGAACCTTCCATATTACTTTTACTGAGAAGTATCCTAGTGCTTTTTCTGGGCTCTTATTTGACGCTTTCATGCTCATGATTCCTAGATCAACTATCAGTAGTCTACTCACTTAAATAATGAACAATAGGTATTCGGAGGAACTGTTCAAAGTGGCGTGTACCCCAAAAGGCCATACTATTGTTAAGTAATCCAGTCACCTTGTCAAAGTATGGCCAAAGCACCCTGAGACATCCTAGCTCTATCATGGTTGAATGGTTGGAATCCTCTTCTTACAACATGCAACATTCTATTACAGCCCTCTTACCTTAAGCGCCCGTCTTAGCTACTAATGGCCTTGCCTTTCGTAACATGCAGTAGTGGGTTTCCCGGACATTAAGATCAGAATCTGAGTACTCATACACAACTTCTCTCAGCTGCTCAAAACCAAAGCGCTCGTACAACGGTTTCCCATCCGCGCTAGCATCTACATATGCCTCGAGGCCATCCCTATCTATAATATCAATTCCCCATTGCACCAAGAGACCCGCCGCGCCGCGATGTCGGTGATCTGGGTGAGTCACCATGTTCCCCAGCGCTTAACTTTGTCAGTTGTCATTCATGATACAGTATATGGTAAATAGCGCAACTTACTCCAATACGGCTTATCTCCCATGATCTCGTTTCCAGTCCCTAGATAGGTCTTTAAGATTGCCACCAGTGCTGGCGAAGCGTCATCGGGTATATCTATTTTCTCCAGCTTCTCTGGCGTCTTCGCCGGCTCGTAATTCCACTCCGCGACCGCGATAACCTTACCAGTGTCGGTGTCGGTGACCTTGATCGGATTTACGTTTCTCTGTCCGATTACAGTCTTGCGCCGCCGCTCAATAAGGGCAGCAATTTCGGCCGACGGTGAGTTAATATCGCAGCCCTGAAAGATACGTGCGACGGGGTCGCCATAGAAGCCTGCGAGTGAGATGCGTACGTAATCTCCGATGTCCGAGTCCTCAACTTTCGAAACTACTAAGGGCATGTTGGAGGTGGGGGCGCTAGACTTTGATATATACTTCAACTATTGTTCTAAAAATGGTTATATTGGAGTAGCGGGTTGTGGAGGGATTCGAGGATTCCCGGCCGGGCCAGTGCGGAAGGCCCAGGGCTTTATACGTGGTGAGGAGTGCTGAAAGTGTACCTGAAGCGGGGTCAAACGGGCCCCGGGTAAATTGTGCTCCTTTGAAGATAAGCAAGCTAGAGCAACAGGGTATCCAATCCATCGTTTAAACATAGCGTGCACGGATATATCAAGACCGGGCAATATTCAGGCCGTTCAATATCTGCAAGATAGAAATCATAAGTGAATATACTACTTTAAATCGCCTAGACTAGTTGAATATTTGTTTTTTAGCATTTTAGTATATGAGAAATGACAAGAAGTTCCATGAGCATGTTTTGAACAGCTATATGCACATTTCCGTTGTGCCATTAAACCCGAATCTAACTCGCAAATAATTATCATTGTTAGATTTACTAAATATAGGCAATATTGTTTTATTTCTATTCTATTTCGGAAACCTAACCATCATTAATGCGCAGAAACCCAAGCTTTACTTTGCAGATGCCCCTTTAAGAAGATTTAGGTCTCTCACAGGTGCAAAGGTAAGAAAGAAGTTGCTGCGACCAACGTCATTATTATGATAGGCAACTCCTTCTAATATAGCAACTAGAAGCGCCTAGGTAACAGTTAAATCGTCAGAGAAGTTCAGGGCTAAGGAGGGATGCCTGTGCAGCTCGTCTGCATAATGCGGCCACATCGGGTGGAGGTCATTTACCCCTTGAAGTCCTTTATAAATACGCTAAGCTGAAAAATTGGCATAAAATATATGTGTTCACAGAGACTCTAGGGTGCTGTGTCAAAACTCGTGGATATCGAAGACGCTGAAGGATGTTATGCTAGGTATAGAGGGTTGATATAAGTCATGTAAATGAGGCGGCAGCTGAAGGCTTTGCCGAGTCTCCTCAGGCAATTTGTGGCACCTGCCTCACTGGCGAAACTTCCATATCTGCTGGCCAGCTTTCTGTATACTCTTTTATCTTCATAGACAGTATAAAAGAAACAGCCCATCGTAGAGATAGGGAGAAATTGCTTTGTGCCTGCTACCCTGACGTGTAAAGTTAGTCAATTCGACGCGGAATTATTTCAGGCTCGAGGTGCACTATCTTAGTTGTGGTCGCCTTTAAAGGTCCGTGGGAATAAGTAACATAAAGCCGGTACGAAAATATTATCCCCGAGTCTATTCACAACGTGGGCTGGACGAATAATCTTTCCAGCCTAATCCTGAGCTGAATAACAACAGTGTGTGGTTCTAACAATCAGCCGCAGCTGAAAATATGCCGCCACTTCATGCATGTATTGTACAACACGGTTAGACGAATACCTTAATTAGGCGAGAGTTGTAGGCCATGGTGGCCGTGGCCCCTCGTCCGCCTTCTTAGGTACAATCTCTGTGTTAACGGCTAAACGCAACTAGATGGCCTACTGAACTTAGAAGGCCAGCTCAGAAGGCGCTGGTGATTTTATGTGGTTGCCTAGCGGTAAATTACAAATAAGAAGAATATGCCGTTGGACGAGGACCAAACCAACTAAACTCAAAGCAAGCTAGCGGAATACTCCGAGAAAAGAAAAAGTATCCGGACGAATAACTTGAAAAAAGTACCTAATGAGCGCTGTCAATACTCCACAACTAACTTCGATAAATGAGAAGGAGTGAATCGCCACTCTACTTAGCCTAATCCTATAATTGATAGCGGGAGCAACCTTATCAGAACAAAAAAGAGATCTCTCGGCTTGATAGGTTAGGTGGATGTGGCGTGCCGCACGTCACTTGGCGGCGTTGGGGGCCGAATTGGCTCGCATCGTCAGACTGGGGCTTTAAGCGGCAGCAGCGTGGCAGCCTGTTATTAACATCACCTCCCCGCTTCTCCCGAAATTCAACAACTTTTGCCCTCTCTCCAACTGAATCTCTGGATTGGCGAGCTCGAATTTGCTATAAAAGAAGAAATAATTCATACTTACTCACTTCGACATGTTCAGCATTAGATCCTTGTTAATTTCGCTTGTGGTATTCCTCTCTACTCCTGTTGTGTTGGGCTGGGCCTCTGTAGAAGTAGCTGCTTCGGGCCTAGAGTTCGACAGTGCAAGCTTTCCGCTTGAAAAACGCCGAACAGGATGGCAAGCCGGGCCAAGTCAGCGTGGAACCATTACTATTATTTGGAGCTGTCTATCAACAATGATCGCATGTACCTGGACAATCCTGCATCTTAATGTCCCTCAACAATGTGATAGTGGATGGAGAAAATTTTGTCGAAAAACCAAGTGGATGATCACTACAATCCTCTTCCCGGAATTCATCTTCTCGAAAGCTGTCTGTGAACTTCAGATGGCTGTTAATGACCTATACGACATGAAAGAGAAAGAGAGGAAGGGTTTACTACAATGGAAAGTGAAGATTGGGCTTGGGGTGCAAATTCTGCACAAGCTATTCAACCCAACTATATACCTTAGCAAAACTCTTCCTTTAGGAAGCGCTGTTAGCGTAGTCGAACGTACGCACGCCTCTTCTGGAGTTCCGGCAACAATCAATTCGAATAAAGGCTCTACGGCTAAAGCGGTAACTCACCCAAGCACATATTCTTACGATCCAGATATTTTACCAGACAAGGAAAGAACATGGACTCTAATACATTCGTATTTTGCCAATATGGGCGGTTTTGAACGATATCGGAATCCGGTTCCTTACTCTAACACCATTATTCCCGTCACAACAAATGCTTTGGTCAACTGCTGTGTGGGGTCAGATCATGATCCACTCCCGACACTTGCCCTCAACGAAAAAGACATCGAGGACAAATCTAAAGCAGACTGGTTTGTGAAATCCATTGCAGTGATACAGATTTCATGGCTTCTTTTGTCGGTAATCGTTCGGGCCGTGAGAAAGCTGCCAATCAGCCAGCTGGAAATATGTACAAGTGCCTTTGCCATATTAGCCATTGCGACGTATTTTGCCAATTGGTCAAAGCCGAAAGACGTTGGAGCCGCTGTTCGATTCAGAATTGCAGCCGATACTTACCAATGTGAAGCACAAAAGTACCACGGAGAACCATTTTTCCTTCGTCAAATTAAGCCATCAGAGACTCTTGCATCAGTCGTAGGCTGCCGGATCGAAAATGATTTCGTCAGAATAGACGGATGGCTCCCTACTATGGCTATCGCTATGGCTATATCAACAGCTGTTTTCGGTGGTCTTCACTGCCTGGCTTGGAATTTTGAATTCCCTACAGAGGCAGAGCTCGGAATTTGGATGGTTGCGAGCGTTTTATCTGCTACAATACCCACCTTTGCCTTACTACTGAATATAACATTTGTCACTGGCATCCACGTCGCAGTGAATAGGTGCCAGAAAAGCTTCCAGAAACAACTTGATCAGCATAACCGAACGAGTCAAGAGGTCTCTTACACATCTACGGAACTCTCCAATATTTGCGCAAGATCAGTCTCATCGAGCAAAAATCTCGTACGTCGTTTTGGTTATTCACAATACATCAAACTACTCACGGCTGCGTCTTCAGCTAACTGTCGGATTTAGGATCTAGCGAAGAAGCTGACCACGTTTCACTGCCGTTTTAGGCAGTTTATGGATTTGGGAAACTGTCGCAAACAAATGTTTGACTCATACGAGGTCTGTAGAAAATACAAGAAGAGTGAAGTAATCGAAGAAATTCAAAGAATAGGTCTTGAACCACACGAGGCGTCCTTTCTTTCGTCCCTCTTCGAGAAACCTGAGTATTTCCAAAACGAGCGGGATAAGCTTGAAAGCGCTATATCACCCCGTGATCGAGCTTCTCGGCTAATAACTATTGTCGGTGGTTTATTCTATGCTGTAATAAGGATGTTACTCTTAGTATTGACATTCTGTGCATTCCGCTCTGTTCCGGAAGGGCTCTTTATTGGAACTTGGACGAGATTTCTACCGAGCATATCTTGATCTTAGGGATAGGTGCAGTAGTTATAGATGTTTAATCTCTTTAAGCCAGCTCAACTATATCGAGCAAAGATGAAACTGCTTAAAAGGAACGAGCCATGAGCGGTTCTACCAATTTCCTGTCGGTGAATATGTCGTGGTAGAGGATGACGTACCCAGGAGACACCGTGTCAAATCTGGAGGATTTTGGAAAACGCCAAGTTTCTCTTTAAGAATCGTTAAAGTAGGAATCAGCACCCCTAGATATATTAGAATTCCATCCCGCTTCGTAGTAGTCAAGGTAATGGCCTAACGGACTCTACCGCATTTATTTCTGAAGGATTATCACGATGGCTTTACTGCCGCAGAAAAAAGGCACGTTCAAGAAGTCTGACAACAATATATTAAAACAGCGCCCACCTAAAGGTCATCAACGCGCTCCTTTCCCCTCAAAAATCTTATTTAGTCGTCGTTAGAAACCCTTGGAGAAACCTATAAACCTGCGAGATTTCCCCAAGGCTGGTGACAAGCCCAACAACCCCGTCTGGTCTGACAACGACAATCGCGCCTTTGGAAGGTTCTACGCCATATGTACTATACACTTCGGGAGAGGCATTGTATAGAGTCATTTCGGCCTCCTCTTTGACGCATGCGGGGAGATCATTCCACTGAAATTTTGGTGACGGTATAGGGTGTAAAATAACTGGTTGGACAAGACCCTTTGGAAATCTCTTCACTAGGCTGCCGCAAAGCTCTTGTATAGTTGCAACTGAGCAGCCCCTTGGGTCAGGGAAATCAGTACCAACAAGCACGAGAACGCTGCATCGACCATCGGAGCGAATATCGTCATGAGTGTCCCAGATTACGCCGTCAGCATATCGTTTCACCCCAACGTTAAGTATTCGACGCCCTGCCAGCAAGACCCCATTCAAGTACTCATTTTTGCTTCTAGTTCTTTCTTGTGGCCTATCTACGAGTAGGCCTGGCTGGTACTCTACGCCGCAGCCAAGAACGAATTGTTTCATGTCCTCGAATTTTTCTTCGCGAGATAGGCCCTCTTGATTCCACCGTTTATCAAAATAGACGAGGTCTCTTGCATTTGGGTGACGCTCGCTTTCATAACTGTTGAGAAGCGCTGTGTTGTCTGGATTAAGTCCGAGTATACTTAGGGCAAGTTTCCACGAGAGGTTATGGGAATCTTGGATCGAGACGTTCATGCCCTGGCCTTGACGTGGGGAGTGAGTGTGACAAGCTATTCTCATATTTATTAGTGAGTCACATTGACCAAATTAGGCTTGGTAGTGTACCATCTCCCACGATAAATATTCTCGGCTCCCCTCTGGAGTCTTTGACAGAAAATTGCTTAGCTAGCCTCTGGCCGATACTGAAGGCAGTCCACCATTGTACCTCTGTGCCATCTTTTACTTGTAAGCGAAAGGGCTTAAAGAGCTCCTTAGCTCGTTCTAATATGGATTCCTGAGTTATTTTCATTTTCTTCTCTCTGCTTTTCTCGCGCTGGGCTGCTGCCATGGTTTCAACGCTGATTTGATGATCCGCAGTACTCAATTCCACTGACATATCCAAGTAGAGCCTAGTAAGGTAATCGCCGCTTGATAGTCTCTCTCGTGGGATTACCATCCCTGCGATATCTTCACTGTTACAGCTTTCCCAGATTTGAGATTGCCTGCGGACATCCGGGAAGTCGCTGTCAACTACGAGGTCTATGACTCCCCATAGCTGGTCTGTTATGTCTCCCTCTTGTTCCACCCCCATGAAGCCTCGTACGGCTGAGTGCGCTCCATCAGCGCCAACCAGATATTTGGTTCGAAAAGTTTCATCCTGGCCATTTTGCCGTATTGTAGCGACGACGGGATATTCGCCGTCACCATCTTCATCTATTTTCAGATCAACGAGCTTACTGGAATATTGCACTCCCCTCTCTAAATATCTCCTCAGATCATCTCGGAAGACTCCTTCAACTCGACCTTGGTGGATCGTGATACCTTGCTCAAATCTCGCGGGAGAGAAGAAGAAAGGGTACTGGCTTTTTTTTTCTAAAAGGTGCGGGTTATCCTTCGCAGGTCCCCACGCAGTAGTCTCTGCGAAAGGGTTGCCATCTCTTTGGAGGTTGGTGTGAAGGCCCAAAGTACCTAGAATCTCGAGTGTACGTGCATTCAGGCCGTCGGCATTTCCGATTACTGTCTGAGTAGGCTTGGCGTCAATACAAAGGAGCGAGTCGTCCGAAAGACCGTGATGTGAGAGGAGCAGAGTGAGGAAAAGCCCTGCTGGCCCGCCCCCAACCACGATAACTTCGTAACGTTGTATTCCATCCGCTCCGAAGTGCTGATGCACCTTGGAAAGCCTTGGGAGCGCTCTTGCACGAGTAAATAGGGTATGATCCCCAAATGCCCTTTTCTCGTCTTCTTTTATGAGAGACATAGCTAGCTGAGGCTACGCCGGGACTATCTTAGTTGCGTTACTTCTTGTATGAAGTGTTTGATGTAAATGCTTGATAGAGCTTGGGGGTTATACACGCAGAAGGGAAAAGGGTCTCAGGAACTGTCACACGGTGACATAAACTTGGAATAATGCCCAAACTTTATTTCTAACTTGGGGCCGCAATTAGGCTGATCTTTTGCTGTATTAAGTTGGCGGTGGACTAAAATGCGGTCAGCTTACAATTGGGGGCCGAAATCGTCGCTTACCATATGGCTATCCCCTCCCAGAGGAAAAAAATGCGGTAGAGCACATCAAATTGCTGCCCAATACAGTTATGTCAATTATGTAGGAATACTCAACGTCGGGTTCGTCTGCAGGGCACAACCCCAAAGTGCAGACCACACTAACTGCCGCCCTAATACCTCGCTTTTATCAACTTGATAAAATAATTCCGGGAGCTCATGCGCATCACACCTTTATTACTGCCCTGGGTCGACTATGTGATAGAATAGTTCTAGAGATATGAGGAAGCCACTATCGCGTATCATGTACTTGTTTTCTGTCTCATTAGGGACCTTCTACGCCAAAATGACACTAACAATTGATAAGCCATAATATCTAAAAAGGGGTAATTAGTAAGCCATTAAACAGTATAATTAGTAATATCAGTACTATTAAATAGATAGTATAGATTTTATTAGAAAAAATTTTACTAGTATTTTTTTTATATTAGCGCTATTTTAGCTTTAACTGGCTTTAGCTAGCACTTACTAGTATTTTAAATAATTTATTAGTATTT
>KV750007.1:0-19451 GCA_001692915.1 Glonium stellatum
GAGGGGGGGAGGGGGGCGGCGATGATCCTGGCGCTGGCATGGCGTTAGTGGGGTTGGGCGGGTGGGATGGGGAGGGAGGACGTACCGGACTTTTTGGTTGTGGGCTTCGACGTTTTTGATTATGGTGCGGAGACGCTCTTCGCGGTTTATGGGGATGGTGACATTTTTGTTGAAGCTAGGGGGTGGAGAGGTCAGTGTTGTCGCCCTTGCGGGTTGGGATATGGGATAGTTATGTGCATACGGAGGAGCTGGGACGATAAAGGCGCGGGCGAGAGTTGCCTGTTTTCTGTGTTAGATAGGCTCTGGCCTGCCACATTAGCTGTTATCCAACATACTTTTATCTCTGGATCTAGTGGTGGGTCTGGAGCAGGTCCAGGAATCTGAGGTCCTGCCATCACTCTCACAACGAGATTTGAAGATGAAAGATGAAGTTGTGGAGTTGATGGTGATGGCTTGGCAGCGGGAGATCGACAAGCTGGGGCTGGGCTAGGCATCGTCATCTAGATTTACCCTGCATTGACATCACCAGAACACCCGGGGATCGTACCTTTCTTGTGCGTCATTATGCGTGATACACTATATGGCTTTCGCTTATTACTGAGAGATCTATTACACTGCAATTTACCTATTCTGACCTTCCATTTTAATCCTCCTCCTGTCCGCTTCCCAGAACGGCCAGATATACAAAGACCCTCCTGCGCTATTTGACTATTATTCAAGACGCATTTCCCACTTCGAATAAATCAAGATGCAGACCCTCAAAAACACTATCGCTGAAAACCTTGGAGGAAAATTAGCCCACTCACTTGCTCCCGAATCAGGCAAATTCTCCCTCTCACAGGTTCCTCCGTTGGATGGAAAGGTCGCCGTTGTAACAGGTGGCTCAGAAGGCATTGGATATGGTTGTACTCATACGCTTCTCGACCATAATATCTCCAAACTCTTCATTATCTCCAAATCGGAAGGCGTCGTCAATGATGCTCTCTCCGCCATACGCACCGAAATGGGCGATGCAGCTGCGAAGAAGGTGGAGTGGATGCAATGTGACTTGAGCGACTGGACCGAGACCGGTAAAGTTGCATTCGAGATCGCAGATAAGACAGACAGGCTGGATATTTTGATCAACAATGCCGGCAGAGGCATCATGACCTTCCAACTGGCAAAAAACGGGATCGATCTGCACATGGCTCAAAACCATATGGGTCACGTCGTACTGACCAGCCATCTCTTACCGCTGATGAAGAAGACCGCATCCCAGGGAAATACCGTCCGGATCGTCAACCTCGCTTCGAACATCCACCAAAATGCTCCAAAAGATACCAAATTCGAGTCAGTTGAAGAGCTAAACACGGACTATGGACCCAATGGTCAATACGGCCGGAGCAAGCTTGCTGCAATTCTATATTCGAGATACTTGGCTCGCCATCTCACATCGACACACCCTAACATCCTAGCAAACGCAACACATCCAGGAATTGTGGAGACGAGACAGAGTAGTGAGCATATCAAAGAACCGTATCCTTTGGCTGGCTATGCCATGTCCGTAGGCATGGCGCCTTTTAAGAAGTCTCAATTCGAGGGTGCTATTAGCACGATGTTTGCGGCCACCGTGACAGAGAAGAGTGGGCAATATATCTGTCCGCCAGCCATAGTGGAACAAGGAAGCGAACTGGCTCAGGACGATGAATTGGCCGAGCGGTTAATGAACTTGACATGGCAGGTGGTCAAGGAGAGGACCAAGTCATCATCAAGTGATAAAGGGTGTCCCTTCAAAGAGTACTAATTATGTGTACATGCATTTCGCATTTTTAAATGCACTAAGTTACTATAGGTTACCGCATTTAACAGGAGCTTAGCGCTGTTGAAGGATCCAACACGCTTCCTCTCCTTTCTAGAGGCCTTTTTTACACGTACTTTAGATTCTATCATATACAGGCCCTGTTCACATATATTACACACAATACATATAGCACATATGAAAAGTATTTCTTAAAAGTTAGAATTACATTTAAAGATCCATGGCCCCTTCTCAAATGGTTTCTTTCCCCATAGTAAATTTCGTAATTTTTACGTTAGTCCTTAAAGTGGTAATGCTAAGACAGGACTTTTAAAATTAATATCATTTCTAATACCTACATAATTGGATATAACATTTTCCCTCTAGTATCTAGTTAACCTAAGCATCTGCTGCTTTAACCCAAGATGAGGGAGAGGAAACTGGACTAAGCCTGAAAGTACCTCAGCGAGCTCGGTTATAGTTACCAGCGGAGTTCGCCTTCTTCTCCAATCCTCGTCAGAATGCTTACGTGATCCATTTTAACCGCCTGACTACCCCTCTTGATTTCTCCTGGTAGCACCGACCGACTTACAGATGTTTATAGATATAGTATAGGAACTATGAGAAAGTTTCGCTAATTTAGCTCCATTTGAGCCAAATCCCGGTTCTTGCCCTCCTTGTATCTTGCAAGTCTAATCAATACACCAGAGAGGTAGTGCACCCAGAAGTTTCCAGGGTCGAGCGACGAGCTCAATATGTCAGAGTCTGGAACAGTATCAGAGGATGAAAAGCAATCGAAGCGGAGTAAGGTAGGAAAATTCCTGTAAGCATGAAATTCCAACAATCTCCAAACGCAAGTAATGTCTTAATCGATATCTAGCAAGGAAGGATTTGAAGAAGGACTCAAGAAAGGAAAGGACGAAGCGTTGAAAGGGAAGCTTGTGCTCGAGCATTCACTAGGCCTCGGGCATAAACCTAACGTTATACCCCCCGATGAGGCTCGTATCGACGAGGAACCACGCACCGTTGAGATAGGCTGGCATCCTGTTGGTGGATTAGGGGGCAAGTGGTTTGCTGAGAAAACAGGGCTTGGAAAGATGATCACCGAGAAAATCAACAAGTACCCAGACCCTACGCAACACTGGGCAGTTCTTGTGGATGGATATTGTCATGAGCTTTGGATGGTATGCTTAATAGTCAGCTTGTATATCTAATTCCAGAATTGACGAATTCCATAGGATGAGCACCTAGATGTCATTTACATAAACGAGAAGGTCAACGGAGAGGAATGGCACACATTCGAAGTTGGAAAGACGAGATTTAACGACGAGGCGCTTAGGCAGGCAGGTTAGTTTTTCTTTGAACCGTTGCTCCTATTTCCTTAAAGTCTCTAACGTGTACTTTCGCCTACTCAGGCGAGATGGTCATCCATAATATGAGGCAAAAGAGGCCGGGGTACAATCTTATCAGCAACAACTGCCAAAATTTTGCCGTGTTAATGTTGGATGCGATACAAATAGGGGCACATAAAGAGTTTGCTACAAGCTTTGCTATCTACCAGACAGCGACGGGTGCTGGTCATATTAAAGATCTCTTTGTTGATAAGCACCCGGATGAGCAGCAAGATCAAGCACACCCCGAGCTTCACCGCCAAGATACGGTACAGCATGCGCAGCAGGTGATGGAAGAAAACACAACGAAGATAGATAATCATCATTCGTTGTTCCATTAATACGTACGATTATCTAAAATGTCCTTTATTAATCTATACAGATTAATAAAGTTCTCCTATATCAAGTATATAAGAGACCAAATTTATGTTTAGAGGTTAAATATCATATTCTGGAGATTGGAGAGAGGCCTGGTAGTCCAGGAAGTGAAATGGTGAAAGAATAGGAGAACAAAAGACTTTCTATTGAGTAATGAGACAGCAAGACTTTTTTGAGGAGCAAACGCATCATATTCGACATAGTCCGAGAGTAAAAGGGCCTAACCTTGCTGTCGCGTACGGTCTCGGAACGTTCTCGCTTCGGTGTCTCTAGGTCACAAAATTGGATACTCACGCATTGCCATTAAACAAAACAAAATAAACACGCTAAGACAACTAACTTTACACAGACATAATTGGTTTATCGTAGGGAGTGAGCGAGAACGCCTGAGCGGAGGGTGAACAGCGTAAGCCGTGGGTGAATATTATAAGCGGTGAGTTAGCGGATGTTGAATCACTGCTACGTAAAGGCGCCAATAGAAATTAAACGAGGCGCTAGTCTTTAAAAAGAATGCTATATTCAGTTGCATTTAAATAGTGATCAAAAAGTCAATTGAGTCTTAGCTTGCGCTGCTAGTAAGCTTAATCGAAAAGCGTTCCTGTTTGGTTGCGAGTATAGCTGATCTAGATAGAGTGCTCCATCTAGTCCCAAACCTCGCTATATTGAGCATATCTATAATTTGGACAGCAGGGTGATTGTAACATGGGTAGCAATAACAGACAACCTGCAGGCTCTTATATCCAAAAAATACGCTTCGAAAGTTTGCACATATTATTCGGAAGATGTCTAAAACTGCAAAGTTGGCCTGCCTAAATTAGTGCTGCTTAGAATCATGGCGGCGGGCTAACGCGTATATAGACAAAGAGCATAAGCCTCAGACGATGTCTCATTTAATGTATTGCCGGCTATCCTTCACTTCCGAAAATATAAGGTATGGCGATTCATGCAGATAAAACCCGTTCAGCTCATAGATGAAGCTATAAAGGATCCAGAGACAGAGAAAGTGTAAGAATGGAGATATGGGCCTATGCTACAGAAACTAAACGTCTATGCTTTAAATATTCCAATCCCAGATATACAAATCAAGAGACCAGCATGCTAAATATTGGAAAAAAGTAACTTCTGTACCCAACACCATTATAAAGTTAGAAACTGTCAGTTGTGCCATAAAAAGAAGAGAAAAATTTATGGACGGTATAAAAGTAATAGAATAGGTTATATCACTGCAAGTGGCAAACTTAGGCAGTACGTTAGATTAAAGATGAGGTAAAAACCAAATAGAAACCTAAACTCACATTAAATTCCAAAGCCGATACTCTAAGGCGTTCTTCTAGTGGCCGTATAATATCAAAAAAGTCCGCCTTTTCATAATCGCTTTGCTCTTAAATCTATAAAAACTCTTCCACAGCCTTCTATGATGTGACGGCAATGGCCGAGCTTTCATCGCGCTAACTGACTAAAAGGTACAATATTCGAATGAGGGAATCGTTTGAATAGCTGAATACATATATATATATATAGGCAACGACTTAGTCGTGACATTGCATTGCGAAACAAGGTAATAAGTTTGTTAAATAACTGGATTAGAGCCCCTTCGATAACTGACTGATATCCAGCAAGGTGAGTCATTTCTGTCCATCTTCGATGGGTTGTGTTGTTAAGTTCTAGGTAGAATGTGTCGTATCGAAGAATGTCATATCGAAGAAGTTGCCTGTTGTTTCACAGCCTTGGCAACAAGCTTGGACCACTCCAGCTATTCGTCGCTCACCTTCGACGCGGCTCATGTTGCCTTAGAGCTTAAGCTGCCTATACAACGCCGACGTCGCTCCTCTTCGACTGCTATACTCGCCTCTACGGTAGATCGCTGGTTACCCATTTGAACTGCCTCACTATATTTCAGGAAGAAACCTCCACCAAGCTTAAGCTTACGAGCCACCGAATCAGTTCGTCTCTGTAGTCCAGTACACAAGCCAAAATGGTATTCCGATGTGTTTCCCCCATATTCCTAGAAGAAATACTGACTCTGTTAGTTCATAGCTAGGAGCGAATATGGTAAGCTTTACTGCCAGCTATAGGGGACGCTTGCTCACAGTTTCTGCTTCATAGATCGTGGTATCAAGTGAGCAAATGTTCAATTCCCCTCTAATCAATCGTAGCTGACAAAACCCAAGCACCTTCTCGCCAGAGGGCCGCCTCTTCCAAGTTGAATACTCCCTCGAAGCCATCAAGCTTGGTTCAACAGCGATAGGTGTAAGCACCCTCCTACCAAAACCTCCGCACTATTACAATCGGCGTCGCTTTGCTATAGATTAAGCGGTAGCTTATTTCTATTCTGTACAGGTTGCAACCGGCGATGGTGTAATCCTAGGTGTTGAAAAACGTGTTACTTCTACCCTCCTCGAAACCTCTTCCGTCGAGAAGATAGTTGAGATCGACCGTCACATTGGATGCGCTATGTCCGGACTGCAAGCCGACGCACGCTCTATGATTGAACACGCACGCGTGGAGTCGCAGAACCATGCCTTTAATTACAATGAGCCGTTGAGGGTGGAGAGCTGCACACAAGCGATATGTGATCTGGCGTTGAGGTTTGGTGAGGGCGCCGAGGGCGAAGAGAGCATTATGAGCAGACCTTTTGGTGTGGCACTGCTGATCGCAGGATATGACGAGGATGGGCCTTCATTGTACGTTGTGCCGTAATAGAGGCTGGCTAGTTCTATGGGTGTATACTAATGTATGGTGCAGGTATCATGCGGAGCCTTCAGGCACGTTCTATCAGTATGATGCCAAGGCTATAGGATCAGGTTCCGAGGGCGCACAAGCTGAACTCCAGAATGAGTTTCATAAATCCCTCACGCTTCCAGAGGCCGAGGTGCTTGTGTTAAAGACGCTGAAGCAGGTTATGGAAGAGAAGCTGGACTCCAAGAACGTGCAACTAGCGAGTGTCACAAAAGCAAAAGGCTTCAGGATCTATACGGATGAGGAAATGGCAGAGGTCGTGGGAAGATTACCAACAAACTAGCGTAAGAAGCAGACTATTGCGTAAGGTCTTGTGTAGCATAGCGAAATACTAGAGATTTCCGGCCTTTATATTCATCGAGGATTTCCCTCTAATCTATTCACCGCATCTGAAACTCAACGCAGAAAAGTCTATTGAAAGCAGCACGGCTTTCCTATTATACACAGCGGACTTTTCTATGATACACTTGTCCATCGAGACGTTCCTTCCGTAACTAAGTCTCCAACCTGTCTTTCTCCAATGCATTGCATTTAAAATGGGTTGTCCTCCGGTGGGATCTCTTTCACAAAGTAGTTTCCGAGGATTGGGACCTTCTGCATGATGTCTATGCGAACGCGCGGTACCTCGGCGAAGAAGAAGAGGGCGAAAAAGCCGGCGACACCAGCGAAAGCGCCGGCTGTGGTGCCACTATGTTAAATAGAAATATTAGTGGTCGTTCAGCTTCGACATTCAGATACACTCAAGTGTAGTACGGCCGTCCATCTCATTCAACCACAGTGCAGGGCTTCCATGAGTGTTGTGGGTGGGTGAGATAACGTACAATCTTATAGCTTGACCAACGCTGATGCCGTGGAAGTGTGGTACGGTCTTGTAGCTGTTGGACGAGAATTTCTTAGCATAGTAGTTTCGCGGAACAGGCATTGAAGGTTGTAGGCGTACTTAGGGCCATAGGGCGACCTGTAGGTCTGGTAGTTTGATCGGACGGACCACGGCTTGATGCCATGGTGGCCAGTGACCTCCTGTGACTGTGTAGAAGTGCTGTTAGAATCAATTGGCACTACTGTAAAGAGATAGTTACGCTCACCATGGCTGGCAATGGGAGCGACGGCTGTTGTAGCGAACGGGTGATGTTGGTTGATGATGGCTGTAGGGAAGTCTTCCAAGGCCCGGTTGTTGCGATGTTTTCGCTCGGCCAATTAGATCGAGGCATCGGGGTTGTTCGTCAAACCCAACTTCGGGAACTCCTCGAGGCGGCTCACTGTCTCAACCTTCGTTCCTCTAATATTACTTTATGCATCGCTAGATATTCTGCTTGCTGTGAAGCATCTCTATTTTTATTGTACAAAATAGATATCAAAATGATCTACTTTAGATTGAAGAGCCGGCATGACAATTGGAACAGCCGGAAGCCCACACATTCGGTAGCAATTAACTAGGGGTTTTGCTAAATTCTGAAAAAGGAGGCTTTTACGGTTCCATAACTCTCATGGTTATGGCTTCTGTGATTTCATACGGAAACGAAAAGTACAGACGCTGAGCTGCCGTATGCTCGTGAATTCATGTTCACGGCCATGGGCATAAGGAGAGCCACACCGAGGTAAATAAAGTCTGCAATTGAGGTGCTAACTACACCCCTGTGATATTTCTATGTTGCCGGATAGAAATCCTCTGACCATAAGTTCACGAGCTTCATTTCAAACCGAATACCTTTTCGAGGATAACCGGCCTTTGGACAATTTCGTACGCCCTATGATGCATAGCACTCATTAGAGCATCTCTATCCTCTATCAGAATCCTACTATCAGAATCTTAATAGCATTAGGACACTCTCACGCTAATTTTTGTGGTTTCTCTCAGTTCATTCCGTAAATAATTTTGGTTCCACTCGAACGCCGAATGTTCCAGGGAGCGACTCTAGAAACCATTGAAGTTACTCATCGCGATGTCTTCTGCTAGCATAATTACACATAGACAGGCTTGAGGACAACTATTCGGCACAAATTAATAAAGTAACTAGTATCATGCTGATGTGTCGTCGGCCGGGCTCCGGCTTGCAACACATCAGAGGTATGTTGAGTTATAGTCTTTCAAAGCTCTTAGGAATTCATCTGTCCGCAGATTATGGCCTCGCCATCAGTTGAGAGATGTATCAAATTACCCATGATGGACCATCACAGACGGCCTTCTGTGTTGTTAATTCCAACTTCGACACAATATCTTTTCAGGCGTGAAGATTCCCATAGGAAACCTGAATCGGAGAACTTGGTTATATCCAGGGACTAGTTTCTACATCTGGAATAAATTATTACACATCCGAATACATGATTTGGCAGCACAAAGTTGCATGGCCACTAAGCATGGCCAATCCTAGATTACCACGAACCAAGAGGCGCGCTGCCAACCATGTATTCGGTAAATACGACATACTAGTACTTTGAGCTGGTATATATACAACTTCTCAGACCAAAGTCACCCGAGATATAGCATTGTCTTGGAGCTGAGTATCGGCTTGAAAGACGGCCACCTTAGTGAGACAACTCTAGACAATCAAAATCTAAGTCGCTGGTGCTTTACCTTTTAGGTGGTTTATTAGACCATAAAATGAGGCTCAGTGGCTTTCTTAACATCTTTGCTATAGTAGGGAGGCTTTGGTGACCCATGTATGTAAAACGATGGAAAAGTTGACTCAGAAGCCTAGGAGCAGCGAGTACTACCTTTGTTATTCAACACACCCTTGCTGTTGATGCAGTGATAATGCAACTCTCGGCATTAGTCTAGTATTCCAGGCCCTCGAAATTAGAGAGCTCAATCCACAACAAATCATCACCTCTCTATGCAGTTAGGACCATGCGGATAGTAACGGAGACCACTCATCGGGCCATCAGTCATTATTATTTCTAAGGCAAGAGCAGGGAAGCAAACAAGGTCTTATCAAAAGTGTCAAGACCTTACCGCATATGCATTGTATTTTCAAGAGATCGGAGAGGTGTGGATAGGCTTGGGGAGCATTTGTGAAGCAACTTTCGAGGCCGAAGCTGGAGTAGGGGCGCTTTGAGATGCGGTGCCGGTGGTCTATTTAAGTTGATGTCAAAGCACCGGAGAGATGGGAAACTTTTACCTTTCGACCGAATAGACACAATACGGTATGGACATCGGTTGGATGTTGCCATTGTGGGAAGGCTTGTCCTTGTAGATCTTTCAACACATTACCGGGTCTATGTCATGCTTAGCTCACTGAAGTATCCTGGAGGCCTTGACAATGTGTCTCCAAAGGACTTGCCCACCAACTAGGCCCCGGATTTTCCGGCTAGCTTGGAGCCAACTGACTGCTTAATCATATTCGATATCTTGCGCGCGGTCCTTTTATGCATCAGATAAAGGTTGTTGTCATGCGGGACATGTGGTGATGGGAAGCTATCAGCCAGTCGGAGAAAGACAGCGGTTTCCAATAGGACGGCACCATTCCGCCTCAGCCAAGAGGTCTTTTTCCATGTATTTTTACGATCTCAGTTCATGGCGATCTCGCTTCCGTTGTGCGAGGTGTGGTTAATCCTGGAGTTGATTTGCTTTTGGCGTGGAGCGGCACACTTATCGCGCTTCGCCAAGTGCACCATGGCACAGCTCCAGACATCCCCCCAGCCTAGGCGGTTGACAGCTGACAGAAGAATGAGTCGCCTTACCAATTTTGTTGTTGTATATCATCAGGCCATTGAAAATGAGGGGTTTGGTGATGTGATATGCCCAGAGCCGGCGTTCACCATGATGGAATTATGCAGCCGTACCCACCACCTAGTAGCGCCCATATTCAAATAGTGGGCTACGTGTGTGCAAAATCAAACGGCTGCCCGCATCCCACACACGGCAATTTCTGCGTGCTTGGTATAGAAGACAAAATAATTCCCCTCAGCCGCCCTGTCCTTTTGCCCGTCTCTCGGTCTGGCGCTGTCTCGGCACGGGCCATAACGTTCTGGAAACCCAGGCACGCCCCTGCTTCCGATTTCTTCCTCTCACCTGCGCGAACGAGCACTCACCCATCCCCGACGACAACCACGCTTCTCCGCTAACTTCATAAACACCCGGTAGCCCCCCGCCAACGCTACAACGACGCTTAGAGACCTGTACCAACCACATTCACCGTATCATCGCCTTCACCTGGACACGAACCAACCTCGTATAACCGCTACGTCACTTCGAACAGTCTGTTTAAGACTCCCAGGCTCCTCCATCACCGAACTTCCCTCGCCATACATGATTTGGGCACGCCGGTGACCACTGGGCCTCGAAAGCGAGTGCGAGTGGAAATATCCAATACCCCTCGAAGGACGTTCCGAATCAACCGCAGTGTAGCACGAGTATCTTTGATGTCCGACCAGCGGGCATCCCAAACTTCAAATCCACCACCCGATACCGCTACCATGACCACCAACCGACCTTTTCTTTCGAACTTCCTTGCGGCCTTTCGCGCCCATTCTGCCATACAAAAGGCTGCCACATCTCAGCCTTCAACTGCGGCCAATAATCACACTGCTTATGCGCATAATACCGCTACCTCAGCATCAGCAGCTACCTCCACAGCCGTAAACGCCTCGACCACTACGACGCGAACGATCACCACAAAGACCGGGCACAGCTCTTCCGGCGCAACCGCAGCGGCAGTTCAAGCAGCTGGCCAGTTTCAACCTACACGGCAGCATGCTCCGCCATACCGCTCCACATCTCCCACAGCTACAGGATTCCCGATACCCGGAACTTCAAGCCGAAACAGACGGGGCTCGGACAGCTCGTCAGAAGGGTTTCGGGAGGTCATGGGCGCAGAGAAGTGGTATATTGGTGGGCGGACAGCGGCAGGCGAAGAAAAGTTCTATAAACTGGGCATGGTAAAGAGACATAGAAGTATCGACCGGCTGAGCTTGGACAGGCTCAGCATATAGAGAAACTAGTAACATAAAAAAATTCGGGGCTGGCATCCAAGCGGCGTTTTTGGGTTCGCATATCTGGTCTAATGTCCTCCGGAGATGGACTACACCTTTGGTTTGGGTGGATGAATTTGGGGGAGTTCTATGGTGGGGAACACCGACGGCAGAATCAACTGTGTGTATATTTTTGGTAGTACATGCGCTGGGCTCTGAGCTTGAATGTACAACGTCGCTTTTTGGGTGGCATTTTGAGGGTCTTAATTGTGTAGAGCAGTTACGAGAATTTCCTGCAAAGGATTTGAGCCAATAGCAAGCGACGTAATTCGCAAAACGCACGTGATAGGTTGATGATCGGCTATCAGGCAGGCACAGCAGGTACATGATGCTGTGTCTCGCTTCTTTTCCCGGCCGACGTCGGTTCTCAGAAAGGCGCATGGCACCCATGTCGGAACCTCATCGAGGAAAGATTCTTCTCGTCTTACAAGTCGTAGCAACCCAACACCGATCCGCGGCTTTTTCTGACTAGGAAATCCGGCCCACAAAGTCACGAGAGTGGGTGGCGGAAGGAAAAGTAGCGGAAAAGCTTCCCTGCGCACCTGCATCCAACGGCTATGACGGCAAAAGCTTCACCATGTTCTCGCCGATTTGGCGGCCGGAGGATCGTCTAGGCCACTAGGAAATGCAAGATATGGGACTGCAGAGGCCTCAAAAGTTATAGAATTGCCCACTCTTGAGTCACCGACTGTTGCTTGCACTGTCATTTCCGTAAATATCTGCTTGACGCCAGTTGAGCGCTTCCAAAATCAAATCTCAATCTACTTTGGTTTTCAGTCCAGCCATCTTCAGGAAAAATCAATTATACTGCGCACATATGAATATTCGTTATGTTGAACACTAATACTGCCTCCGATGACCGGCATATCGACTTGGCAGCAGACCTAGAGAAGCACTGCTCATCCATAGACCTTACTGACGAGCAACCGCCGCTTGAGCATGCCGTCAGTGTTGTCAGTCACCATGATATGCCCTCGATTGTCGACACGCCTAGCAGAGGCCAGGATGAAATCTATAACAAATTCCCTGCTCATCGCAAGCGTATTATCGCTGCAGTGGTTTCGTTCTGCGGATTCCTAGCTCCAATTTCCTCGACCACTGTGCTGTCTGCTGTGCCTGAAGTGGCGGCGACATACCGTTGTGATGGGACTATTATCAATTTGAGCAATGCCATGTACTTGGTATTCATGGGCGTGAGTCCAATGTTCTGGGGTCCCATCGGAAATGTGTATGGAAGAAGATGGGTAGGTGATTGAGTATATCCGCTATTGATTGTGTCTGCATTATCCAGAGCCGGAACCAGGTGTCCTTTGGAGGCTTTCATCTTCTCCAGGCCAGCGAATACTAACTTGAAATCAATTCAGGTATCTATTATCAGTGCTACATTGTTCTTTGCGTTCTCCATTGGGACGGCTGTGGCTCCAAACCTTGCATCTTTCTTCATATTCCGTATGTTGACTGCGTTTCAAGGCACCTCTTTTCTCATCATTGGATCTAGTGCTATCGGAGATATTTACAAGCCTGTAAGCGACGGCTATTCTTATGAAATAAAATGATACTTGCTTACAGATCAGACGGAGCGTGGCACAGCAATGGGCTGGTTTCTATCAGGAACTCTAATAGGCCCAGCATTAGGGCCTTTTGTTGGTGGGATCATCGTCACATTCAGGAGTTGGAGAGCCATCTTCTGGTTGCAAGCTGCACTTGGAGGGTTTGGAACTCTCCTAGTTGTCTTCTTGTTCCCTGAAACAATTCATTACAAGAAGTCCGAGGAACTCAAAGGCCTGCCTCCGCGAAGGAAAGTTTGTATAATGTGGCAATGGTTGAATCCTTTTAGAATTATTCGGTTGTACCGGTACCCGAATCTCCTAACCGTGGTAAGTGATCTCCGGCTAAACCAGAGTTCAAGGCTGAAGGTGTCAAGGCTCTCGCATCATCTTCTTTGGTCTGGAATATGTATTCCTTACTTACTCCAATCCGTTACGTTTTAAACCCTCGCTTCGACCTTACCTCCCCTATTCAATCCGGCCTCTTCTATATTGCGCCAGGCTGTGGTTACCTCTTTGGCACCTTCTTCGGTGGTCGTTGGGCGGACCATATAGTTAAGAAATGGATCAAAATTCGTGGTGAGCGTGTCTCCGAAGACAGGCTGCGTTCTTGTTTGGCTTTTATAGGCGCCGTTATCCCAGGCTGCATCCTGATATACGGTTGGAGCATCGAAAAGAGAAAGGGTGGAATCCCGTTACCGGTGATTATGATGTTCCTGCAGGGCGTGGCCCAGTTGTTTTGCTTTCCAAGTTTGAACACGTACTGCTTAGACGTGATGCAAGGGAGAAGCGCTGAGGTTGTCGGTACGTTAATCTTGGTCCTCGTATGCTTGCCACGATTTCAAGTTCTCGTTGCGCAATGACGCATTCTTAATCATGACGCTTGACTAACATGCCAATCATAGCCGGTAATTATATGGTCCGCTACCTCTTCGGTGCTCTTGGTACCGCAGTGTGTCTACCAGCTATACGTAAGATCGGAGTTGGATGGTTTTCGACAATTTCTGCAGGCTTTCTCGTAATCGCGACATTTGCCACATATGTTACAACCGTCAAGGGACGAGACTGGCGTGAGAGAATGGATCACAAGAAGAAAACGCGCAAAGACCAAGAAGCGCATGTTGAAGAAGTTGAACCGAATTAATGGTGAGTGTAGAAATGCAGAGGACTAGGCTGAGCGCAAAATGCCTCATAGACAGGGCAGTCATGGAATCTCCAAGGTTGACTTGGGGTGTTGCTGTCTGCCTCCGGAGTTGGTTTACTGGTCTAGGACCTGATGAGTTGACCGGATCCCCTAAACGTCCAGAAAATGACAAATTCCGAACATGTGGACGCGTGCCTGTCTGCCGTCTTGAAGGATAACTTTAAAATCGATATGTAAGGGAGATTTTATAGCAAGTATACGAGGTTCTTCGGCTAGTTTATTAGTAGCGGATACTGGCCCACTTCGGACGCAGAAGATCGGCTGGGATACGTGTAATTGCTAGAGTCTTTATGACTATTATGTAACCGGTGCGTATAATTCGAGGAGTCGTAGCTTAGTTAGCTGAAGTGGTCGGCGTGGTTGGTTCGGCTGTATTCCTCTCACATCTGCATTATTTTGGTGTCAATCTCGGCGCGGAGCTGGAGGGCACATCCCAGATGTTTATAATGTTTGCTCGGTTTTCGGTGTTTCAACGCGTTGCCTGTTGTGTGCCTGTGAAAAGCGCGTCCACGGCTTTCGTTTGGAGACGCGTCGACGCCACCTAGATCATGATCAACCACCCAGACGTCAACAAAAACTAAAGGGGTACAGGCAAGGACTCACTCTGTTTCACTCAAACCATTCTACATACCGTCGCTTGGGACGTCCCGAATTGTTATATCAGGATTCCGGCCCTCCCCGAACCTAGTTTTGCATGTCTATATTTGTTCCGAAAGTATCCGTGCTCCACCTAACATGGTTCGCCTCTAGTCACCCGTAGGGGATAGCGATATCTCAGCATCCGAAATGGATCTCGAAATGGATCCCGAAGTAGATTCCGAAATGGATTCACATGAAGAACTCAGCTCATCCCCAGAAGATGAATTGGATGATTCGACATTTAAGCAAGAACTTCTTCGCTGCCTCGACGACGTCATCTCCACCGGTTCGTTCTCAGCATACGAAGACAACAAAATGTATCCTAACCCTGGCTTGCACGTAAACGGGCTTGGACTGGTCCCTTTTCCTCTTAATCAGCATTATGCCGAAGCTCTCTCTAGAATCAGTAGTCCAGCACCGTTCGGCAAAGGTGATGAAACTCTCGTGGATGTATCAGTGCGAAAGACATGGGAGATCAACAATTCTGATTTCCAATTTCGCAACCCGTCATGGGAGGCATACGTTGACATAATGGTTGAACGTGCTAGAAAACAGCTTGGAGTCGAAGTACAAGTATGTGCAGAGCGCTACAAGTTACTTCTATATGAGAAGGGCGCTTTTTTTAAGCCTCATAAAGACACCGAGAAAGTCCCCGGTATGTTTGGAACTCTCGTTATTTGTCTACCTTCAAAGCATGAAGGTGGCGAGGTGCACCTCAGCCATGCGGGTCAAAAGAAAGTCCTCCAAACAGCGCCAATGTCGGAATTCAGCATTTCCGCACTTGCATGGTACTCCGACGTCACTCACGAAATCAAACCTATTACTTCTGGCTACCGCCTGGTGGTTACATACAATCTCGTCGAGGAATCCCACAGCATCGTAACTCAGTCAGCGCATTCTCTCGATGAAAGGCGAATGCGGCTTACGCATTTACTACTTATGTGGCAGCAAGTTTTCCTTAAGGATAAAGTTAAACTTGTCTACATATTAGAGCATCAGTATACACAGTCCAGTCTCTGTCTACAGAGCCTGAAGGGTCGTGACAGGGCTTTAGGCCTGCGTCTTGATGACGTGTGCTCCTCGAGCAATGTTTTTATGTTTCTTGCGAACATGGAACGAACTACCTCAGCGGAAGAAGATATTGGCTATGAAGATGAAGACTTTGATGATTCTACGAGACTAACAAATGTCATTACGCCTTTGGGGCTTTGTGTGGCAGGCTCAATAGACGTTGAATTGAGCGAAATACTTCAAGAAGACCCCTTCGATCGGGACGCCGACAGTGAAGACGAGGGCGAATTTACTGGGAATGAGAGCATGCCTGGAGTTCTTCGTTATCATGATAGTGTCTGTTCAGATCCTTTTTATGTTCCACTGACCAAAACTGACGGGTATATATAGGTTATCATCCTAGTCCCGAGAGAGAAATTGCTCCGCTTCTTTGATGATTCCGTAGGAACTAATTCCAATTCGACCATGAATCTCATTGACTTCGTGTGCCGGGATGCCCAGGCAAATCCGAATAACCGTGACTCAAGAGATACAGCGTTTAGAATCATGAACGAAGCTCTCCCAAAGCCAAGCTCGGCTGCTTTTTCCTACTATTCCAACTTCTCAGATGGGAAAGTACAAGCTGCTATTGCAAAATGGTCCTTAGACTTGCAAAACGCTCATCTCTTCCAAGCGGTTGTTGGGTCCGTAATCTCAGGGGCCTATGAAGGAACTGTAATAGGTGGTATCTTCGACATACTTGCAAGATTTGTAAATGAGAATGTCTCTGAAGAGCATCCCGACTGGGATAAATGGTACGCAACCCTAAAAAGGCTATTCTATTGCTTCTAGATTACGCTAAATCCAAGTCTCTTACTTACGCCGCATTACAGGCTAGGCATATTGCCAGGGAAGACTAAGTTCCTTGTGGTTCTGCAAGGCTACTTTACTAGATTCGAGTTATCCCTGTCAAGCAAGCACCAAGAATCATTCAAAGCTTGGGCCACGATGAAATACGATGAACGGTTAGCTACACAAAACACTTTTGAGCATGAAGATTGTCCCGTGATTTTACAAATGTTGGAGTCTCGCAATCTGGAGTGGGCGAAACACAGGTATGTACTAAGTTCGAGCATCTGTTAAACTGATTGGGTGCGGCTTTGTATTTTATCGTTTTGGCTTTAGCTTTGGCACCTTTCTTTCCGAGATCTCGCCTTATTGCTCTATTTAGCAAAGGCTTACTCCTCCTAGCCTTCTACCTCTGGTTTCCAGTCGCGC
The DNA here is from genome assembly GCA_001692915.1 of Glonium stellatum. NCBI lineage: Eukaryota > Fungi > Ascomycota > Dothideomycetes > Gloniales > Gloniaceae > Glonium > Glonium stellatum. The sequence goes on from KV750007.1 coordinate 16,915, forward strand.
AACAAGAGACTTTATCATAAAGTTTCTCGATATTCTTTATTCCAAACGTGGAGAAAAGCATTTTGAAAAATTTCCCTGTGACGCTTTCCGGTACTTGCTAGAAAACAACCCATCCATTTTAGCTCTCAGAGCAGAAGATCTTGATCAGGAACGTAAAGGTCGATTCGGCATCTGTCCAACCCCGTATGCTACCGATTTTGTCGAATTGATCAATTGGAGCTTGGACCTTGAACTTAAGGCGGAAGTGACCCCCATAATTGAAATGGTCTCTCAAGATGTTAGCAGTAAACTAGATATTCGGCTTCACTGCGGGGACACATTAGAGTTCATGCTCTCATTCAAGAATGCCATGGAAAAGCATGATGAATGCGTTCCTGTTTCCGTGGTTAGGGGTTTATTTGAAAGCCTACTTGAGCGAATAGTCGGCACTGTTATCAGAGGGCAGCCGCAAAAACCCCAGAATTGGGCAAGGCAGCCCAAAGGCTGCGGATGCCCTGACTGTGTCCAGTTACACCGATTCCTCATTAGCCCTAACGAATCAATTGGCCGCTTCAAAATGGCTGAACGCAGACGCAAACATCTTACCTGTCAGCTGAGTAGTACGTATTATAGGATGGAGATAGAAAAGCATGCTAGTCCGCACACTCTCATCGTTAAAAAGACGGAGGGAGAATATGCGGACCAGTTTCGGGAGTGGAAATTAGAGCGTTCCCGCCTCAAGAATGGATTAAACTCGCTACAAGGCGAATACATGGAAGCGCTGCTCGGAGGCCGATATCAAGATCTAATCCTACTAGAGCAAGTGGAGGAATCCCACATCTCCGGGTCCCTACCAAAGACGGCAAATCCGGGGCGCCAAACGCTCTCCACAAAGACACCCCAGCGTTTGAATAAACGCGACGTGCCTCCGGTTGCAGGGGTCAAAAGAAAGGCTAAGCCCATAGTTATAGACCTTGGAAGTGATTCTGGCTGATTCACACTCGGGACCATGCAGACGACGTGTTACAAGGCGCAAAATTTCCAATATGTCGGCCATATGTCATCTCCACAGACGCGAGATCCGGGGAAAGAATGTGGTAATACTAGAAATTGGCTCTATAGCTGAGTGGCGGTCCTCCATTTCTTTCAATGAGTCGGGTACTCACTTGTATTTTAATCGTTATAAACAGAAATTTCAGGGCTACAACTATAGCGGAAGAAATATACTGGTTGCCAATTCACAAGTAAACTGGCAAATACTATGATGGATGACGGCTGTGTATGCGAACTGCAAAGGCTGTTACCTGGATTATGATGCTTTACGCTTCCGATTGGCTTCCACGTAATAGGAACCTGGCTTTCTTGGTGGGATTAGGGTCCAAACCTTGGCGCCAGGACTTTCGAGTTTGTAATGGCTGCCACGGCTGCTTCTATGCAAAGTCCGACGCCCGACATTCTGACAAATGACTTGGCAGAACTAGGCACTATTGGCTACACCACCTCAGCGCCCTAATCATCAAAGCAATTGGATATCACGTTATTACTTCGGATGTCCATTCAGGTCTTCCGACCGCGTTCATGCCCATTGTGGACCTAGCTTTGTCGGTGAGAAAGCGTTAGAGTCTGGTATTGCTTTTAAATCGGCAACGTTGGAAAAAGTATATATATAATGAATCACTCCGTCGTCGTAGTATCATGCCGTCTCATACACCATCAAGCAGTTCCGTTGTTCTATTGTCCATTCTCTTCTCTCTTCTCTAAATTCACTAAAAACCATCAACTTTGCCCACCCGCCCAACATTTCAAATTGCGACTCTACTCACAATACCATTCACATATATCCATCTCCAAAATGGCAAACGAGGCTGCCTGGATCAAATCTGAAAAAGCCAACCTAGAGGTCGGCCCTACCGAGAAATACGCCCCGGGTCCGCACGACATCCTGATCAAAACCCACGCAATCGCCTTCAACCCACTCGAAGCCTCGATCCAAAAGCTCGCCATCTTCCCCATCACATACCCAGCCATCCTGGGCTCGTCCCTCGCCGGCACCGTCGAAGCCGTCGGCTCCGCCGTCACCGCCTTCCAAGCCGGCGACCGCGTCGCCGCCTCTCGCAGCCCCACCACCATAGGCGACAAGCGCTACGGCGCGTACCAGCGCTTCGCCCTCGCCGCCTCCAGCAGCGCCGCGAAGCTCGACCCCGCCGTCTCCTTCGCCGATGCCGTCTCCGTCATCACCAACGTCCGCACGGCCGCCGCTGCCCTGTCCGTCTACCTCGGCCTCGAGAAGCCCGTGCTCGACGCCGCAGCGCCGCCCGCCCGCAACGAGAAGGTCCTGATCTATGGCGGCAGCTCGAGCCTCGGCGCCCTGGCCGTCAAGTATGCCGTCGACGCCGGGTACGCGGTCACGACGACGTCGTCGGCGGCCAACCGCGCGTTGGTGGAGGGCTTGGGCCCGAAGCACGTGCTGGACCATACGGTGGGCGCGGAGGCGCTGGGGAAGGGGCTCGTGGCGCTGGGCCCGTTCGATGCCGTCTTCGACACTATCGGCCGGCCGC
>KV750007.1:19575-30145 GCA_001692915.1 Glonium stellatum
CGCTGCTGGGCTGAAGAATGGCGGCGCCGGGTCCTGGTATACGGTGCTGCCGTCTATGGGGCCGGAGAGCCTGCCGGAGGGGGTGGAGAGGCGGTTTCAGTCGTTTAGCTCCGTGCTTGGTGAGGAGGGGAATCAGGAGCTCAGGAGGTGGTTGGTGGAGGTTTATGTGCCTGAGGGGTTGAAGCGGGGGAAGCTGGGGATGGTGAAGGTCGAGAAGGTTAAGGGCGGGTTGGAGGCTATTCAGGGGGCGCTGGATCGGTTGTTTGCTAGGGTTAGTGGCACCAAGTTGGTGCTGGAGTTGTGAGGGGGGCTGTGAGCTGTGGTAGGGAATTTTGGTTTGTTGGGTATAGCAACAAGTAAAGAATATAATTGGGACTTGTTGATATGAATGACCGAATGTGGGAATCGAACCTTTGGTTACTTCTAAATGAATTATGAGGACGCAAGCATCACGATTAATTATGATTCCCCCACTCTGTATCACTAGTAGGAATAATATCTGGACAGCCTGACATTACGTACCTGGGAAATATCTCACATTGTGCTATATTTAGTTTACTACTTGCTAGCACAAATGCATTGAAGAAAAATTATTAAACTACTTCATAACTGGATGCCTATATTTTAATAATATAATTTCCGCGATGTAAGGTCAAACGCACGTGATACTTAAACTGAGATTGGAAGGCGTTAAGCCTTATTTGGTGTAAAACTTCGTCATAGTAAGACTAGGAGAAAAAGTGGTTGCCATGTCCTCGCTCTAGATTATTCTGTGCCTGAAGGATTGGTATATATATAGGTATATAGAGGGGGAAGCGTCTTGTTAGACTAATTCCTAAAACGACAAGCGTAAAAGGACGTGTTGACGCTGTCACCACTGTTGGCGTAGAGATGATTTCATGTCTGCAAGGTACTGCATGGCATGAATGGCTGGATAGGCCATGATTCCCGCGGATGCGCAGCGGAATGCAGGTGTCGTCGCGTCTTGTGTCATCAACCCCGCTGGCTGACAGTGGCGATCCAGTGACGGCCCAGTGAGTGACCGTTGCGTGGATGGCCCCCAAAATGTTTCACATAATGCGGCATCTTCCACTTTCCACCGCTGCTGCATTTATTCTGCTAACAGTTCATACACTATTTATAGCCCCCAATTCCCTCTGTCCTACCTAAATCGTACGCCTTTCAACTTCCTATAACATCTCAAAATTCCCCGCAAATTAAGCAAGCACATTCGTTACCTTATTTTTCGGACCAAAATCGTCCGCTATGCGGTTTTCCTCTCTATATAGCCTTGCGGCTGCCTTCCATGGCGCTGCTGCTCAGATACGCGGCTTTAATTACGCATCAACTCTCAGCAATTCAGCACCTGCGCAGCAATCCGACTTCAATGCTGAGTTTACTGCTGCTAAAAACCTCCCGGGGACTTCCGGTTTCACCAGTGCTCGTCTTTACACTATGATACAAGGCGGAACGACCGACACACCTATTTCTGCTATTCCGGCTGCCATTGCCACTAACACTACTCTCCTTCTTGGACTCTGGGCTTCTGGAGGGACATTCGCTAATGAGCTCGCCGCCTTAAAGACTGCGTTAAGTCAATATGGCACGGACTTCACCAACCTCATCGCCGGAATCTCTGTCGGCAGTGAGGATTTGTATAGAATTTCGCCTACCGGAATTGAAAATAATTCAGGCGTAGGAGCCGAGCCGTCTGATATTGTCAACTATATCAACCAGGTCCGATCTGCCATCCAAGGTACTGGAGCTAAAGGAAAACCCGTTGGGCACGTGGATACGTGGACAGCTTGGGTGAATACTTCCAACAGTGCTGTTGTTGATGCGTGTGACTTTCTTGGGATGGACGCCTACCCATATTGGCAGACTACGACGGATAACTCGATATCTTCTGCCAACGCGACCTTCTTTAGCGCATACGACGCCACCGTGGGCCAAGCCAAAGGGAAGCCAGTTTGGGTCACGGAGACAGGCTGGCCTGTGAGCGGACCGACGGAGAACCAAGCAGTTGCCAGCACCCAAAATGCGCAGACCTACTGGAGTCAAGTGGCCTGTTCCCTTCTCGGAAAGGTCAACACCTACTGGTACATTCTACAGGAGACTGCCAGCCCTAATTTTAGTGTTGTTTCCGCTGGAGATGTTTCGAGTGCCGCGCCACTGTACGATTTGACTTGTGCGGCTAGCTCAAGTGGAGCATCCGTAAGTGTCTAACTTTCATTATTACATTCCACTAATGGAGCAGGAATGGGAGATAACGAAGTGAAGACGAGTAGCACCTCACCCACAAGTAGCATCTCACCCACAAGCAAGTCGACTGATACGAAATCAGGCACAGTAGCCTCATGGAATTTACCGCGGACGCTTTTCCTAATAGTAATGCTTCACCCGGTTGTATGGTTAGCAGTTTCGTGATCCCCGTCCCCGGAGACTGTTATGTTGTTGCTCCAGACCTGTGTTCTACGGGAAAGATCCTAAGGTAGAAAGTCGATGTGGCCGAGGTGTTGGATCCAGGATTGATGGGAGCCATGGTCGGGAGCAGGAGCTTCCTATGATTTTATCTTGGTGCGGGCGGTGCTACACCAGCGGTGTCACTAAAAGAAAAGTTTTAATGGTAACGGTATTACGTTGGCGTTAGTTGCATTGAGGGCGTAGATAGAGGAGTTATAGTGGGTTTCTGAACCTATGACGGCGAATATGGGGTAATATTGTCAGTTTAGATGCTTGATTACTGGCGTGCTTGTTGTAAATAAATCAGCAGAGACAGCTACTGGCAGATATGCCGTTATGAGTTTCGTGTAGCGTGGTACATGTATAAGTGGTCTGTGCACCGGAGATTATCTTCGCACCTCATGGCCTCGATGACGTCCCGCTGCGCCAACGGCATGCTGCAAAACGTGCTGCATTCTTGAACGTCACTTATTGGGATGCCCAGTTTCTCAACTGCTTAAGTTGTTCCAATCTCAAAATTACCGAACTAGCGTACAAACCAATTAATGATAGCTTGACTTTCTTTGCTTATGCCGAAGTGCTTGAGGCCACACCGACCAGCCGGGCACATCTAAGATACGAAATGCGCCACAATGGACCTAAAGGGGCACGGAACACACGATGCGCAACTCATGAAATATTCAATTAGACCCTTTCCGCTCAGATTCTCAGTTTGGGGATATCTGTCCTTTACCGCTTTACTAGGTCTTTCATTACTTTGTCACGTAGTGCTCACAGTTTGCAAACCCGCATTAGGTTTGCTTTGAAGAAACCGCTGACATTTTCACGATAGATATGGCAGCTATGTAGTAATTCCGCTGATGGGCTTGTTGGGCGGGTTGAACAATGCTCTATCAGAACACTCAACCGAAACCTCTCCTTCCTTGACAACGCGCATCCAATCGCTGCAGAAGAGTTCATCCACCGCCGTGACAACTTGGCAAAGGCGCTTGCCACTGCCGGCGTGGATTGCTTCGTGCTCGAGCCTGGCTATACGTTTCAATACTATGCCAACGTCTCACAGACAGACTGGGAGCCTTGGGAACCTGAGGAAAGGCCTTTTTTGATGGTGGTAGAGCCGGTGACAAATAAAAGTAACGGCGAGATACGAGCAAGGACTTCATTTTTGAGCCCAAAGTTTGAGGAGGGGAGAGTCCGCATGCTGGGAATACCTTCCGTGGAAGACCTGAACGTCGTAACATGGGAAGAGCATTGGAATCCGTACAAAACGTTGAGGGAAAGCTTGTTTAGCGAATTAGACTCGGTAACGCTTATGGTGGATGAAGAGATGAGAGAATTTTTGGTCAGAGGCCTGGCGGAGAATGGCTTTGATATCGTCGGATTAAGTGCAGACGTTGAAGCGATAAGGCAGATAAAAAGTCCTGCAGAAGTAGAGCTACTGAGAGCAGTTAACACCGGCACCGTAGAGGCTCTTAGAGCGGTCCGAAGCTGTCTGGCACCCGGCCTTACAGAAAATTAGGTAATGAAGATTCTGGACAATACACTTCTTTCAGCTGGATTTACGCTCTTTTTTGACCTCGTACTATTCGAGGAGAATGCCGCACTCCCTCATGGGGGCTTTGTTACTGGAAATAAGATTTTACGGGAAGAGACCATGGTAATTATCGATGTGGGCGCACACTTTCTTGGATACTCTTCTGATATTTGCCGTTCCTTCTTCATGCCTCCGCAAAAGCGGTCCCGTTTATCTGTCCTCGCTTCCATAGTGCATCGCATTTGGTCTGGAGACTCTTCACTAAATGCGGTCGAGGGACAAAGTCCCTCTCTCCACGAGGAAAAGATAAGAGTTTGGCACCTTGTCAAGAAGGCTCAAACCGAGTCTGTCAGGAAGTTTACCCCGAACAACACTGCAGCGGATGTAGACATCACAGCAAGGAAGATTATTGCAGAAGCTGGCTACGGAGATATGAAACATCGTGTCGGGCATGGCATAGGGATCAAGGGTAATGTGAGTCTGCTTGACCGAAGATTGACATTCTGACTTCTGGATAGCTCATGAATCTCCATACTTACATCAACGAAATAATGTAGTGCTCCGTGCTGGAATGACTTTTACTGCCGAGCCCGGTACGTAGATATGCTTTTCATGGTTTCAAGTGCTGATTGTGGCTCTAGGAATTTATCTTGAAGGTCGCTTCGGTATCCGCCACGAAGACGTTTTTCTTGTTAAGGAAGACTGGGAAGCAGAGATTCTTAATGGGAAACCAGCACTGGGCCCATATGAGCCTTAAGAGCTCTAGATTCAACTACCCTCACTATCCGATGTGGGGCATAATGCATTACGTGGGGAAAAATAATGGGTATTGGAAGCCTATGGAAGGTGATTGACGAAAGCCCTAATCCCTAGGTTTGTCGCTGTTTTATAGGGATTTCCCGAAATATGGATACTTAAAGCAGAGCTCCTGGCAGGCTCTCCGTGGGTACCTACCTACTGAGTTTCTCTTAATCAGCATGGATGAATTTCCCGAAAATGGTTTAACGTTTTGTCAAGAAACCTGAATGATGACTAAGCATTCTGCTTGCCGCCAAAAGCCGAAGTTTTCCTTTCACCTCCGCTGCCCATCGCATTCCCACTTCCTTCGCTTTCCACCCGGTCCTTATACTCCACTTTTTTGTTGCAACACTAAATATGTCGAGCGAGGGCCAGGATATGCCCCTACCGCCGCCTCAAAATGCTAGTGTTAGTGGGCGGAAACGTGGGCCCGAAGATTTCCAGCGAGCCTACAAGGCTTGCATCAATTGTCGCCAAAGGAAAGCAAAGTGTATTCTCAGCAATGATGGTGGTAAACCTGGACCGTCATGCCAAAGATGTCAGAGAGAGATGAGAGACTGCGTCTTTCGTCCGGAGCGATCCTGGACTAAACGAAGGAAGGATGGAACCTCAGATCTGGTTACTCAGCAGAGCTCTGACGGAGGAACGCTTCATAGTGGTGAAACCGTTGGACAAGCAAGCCCGAAAAACGATCGTCTCCCGGCTAATGGCTTCAATTCAACCGGCGCACGTGAGTATAAAGCCTCTCCAGAACGTCAAGTGCGAAGGCTATCCACTGCTACGCAACCAGCAGGGCTTGCAAGTTCAGTGATGCGTACTGTAGTCTCAAGCGGAAAAGACGCTCTTAACCTCCTATTCGAAGCTGCACATCATAGAGATGTCATCGACTCTCAAGAAATCCAAAGACAAGCGGAAAATGGAGTGAATAACGCTCAAACAGCAGCAGATAGTTCACTCTATGAGACTCCACAATCCACCATGCCGAATATAGCATCCCCGTTCATGGCGCATCCTGTGCGGATGTCGAAAGCCTCGCGTGATGTTCTTAAAGTTTGGAACTCCTGCCGCTTCGTCCAGATGGGTTGGTTTTCGGCAGAGGAGGCTGTCACATATGTTGACCTATTCTTCAGAAATCTCTCTCCGCTCTCTCCCATTCTCTCTGACTACTACTCAAACCACTCGCACCACAGCGCGCTCATTTCGGCAGAGCCTTTTCTTTGTTCTACCATTTTAATGATTTCGTCCAGATATAATGTCCTTCCTGGAGTTGGTGGAGCTTCCCGGGGATATTTCATCCACGATCGGCTTTGGGAACACTGTCAGCGCTTTGTTATGAGAATTATGCTTGGTCAGGAGAAGGCATCTAGCGCCAAAACGCGCACAATTGGCTCGATCGAAGCTTTGCTTTTGATATCTGAGTGGCACCCAAGGGCGCTCCATTTCCCTACTGCGAGTGATGGATGGGATTGCGATCTCATGGTTGGTGCAGCGAGTGACCAGGATGAGGAGCAACTCGCATGCTCTTTAAAAGGTGAATCTGCCTCGGGCCGTTGGCTTGAAGATGTTATCGAGCCGGCGAGAAGATCGGATCGTATGTCGTGGATGCTTTTGGGCTGTGCTCTATCACTGGCGCATGAGCTTGGGTTGTTTGAAGAGAATGGACCCGAGAAAACACAAGAAACAGACAATCACATACACATTGACCATCTTTCATTGCGTCGAATTAGAGCTCGGAAATTGCTGTACGTCTTCATTGAGCAACTCTCCTCCCGCTTGGGTTGCACTTCAATGATTCCGCAGAGTTTAAACCATGCATTAATGGCGAAGATTCCATCTACCCCATCCACAAGGGCCGCGGAACAGTGGCAATCATTTATGAGCGCCTGGATTGAACTAACGAAACTCGCCAAATCGGTGTCCGATATGCTTTTTCCGTCCGCATCATTTACCCGTCAGATACTGAGGAGCGGTCGATACATTGGGCTACTCGGGCATTTTCAACCGCTTCTTAACCAATGGTGGACAAAGCATCTTGATCCTCACAGTAAGTTTACGCCCAATATTTTTGTTCTTCAACAGATGTTCACAGATGTGTAGAGCTTGAACCAGGTCTACTAGATATGCTTTCTATCGAGTATCAATATGTTCGCATCTACACCAACTCCTTGGGAATGCAAGCTGTTGTGGAACGGACGCTTGCCGAAAATGATGTTGAGAGTCTCCAGGACGAGACTTTACCGATGACTATTGAGCCGACTGACTACGAGTTTATCCGAGAAGTGGTTGATGGAAGCTGCCAGATTCTTCAGAAAGTCAGCCAGCTTGCCGAATCCGGTGCGCTTCGGTATTCTCCTGTCCGGATCTTCCTTCGCATAACAACTTCTTCAATCTACTTGATCAAAGGGCTCAGCCTTGGAGTCCGTAATACAAAGCTCCAGACATCCCTTGATATCCTTGACCGGGCCATATCCGCGCTACGATCAAGTACACTAGATGACATGCACCTAGCTTCACGCTACGCGACCTTGCTGGAGCTGCATGTCGCTCGCCTTCGTGGGAGTTTCATCATATCTTCACGACCACCAAGATTATCTACCAGGTCAGCTTCAGCAGATCGAACGGCAACCAGCGGTATGGAGTTTCTCAACAATCAGAATGCTGGTGGTTCCGGCATTGCAGCTTTGGCTGAGAATGTTTCTGGAATGATGTCCGCGGATGATTGGCTTGCTCTGCCTTTTGACCCGTCAATGGCCCCATTTGGGCAGGGTGGGGTACAAGCATTTCAGGGCCTGGACGATGGGAGCTTGGATTTCATCTGGAATCTTCCTACATGATCATTATATTTTCATTGAATAAATACAATTATCCATACAAGCGCCTCTTGGATGTCTCGCTCGATTTTCGACATCCAGTGCCAGTTTCGGCCCATCGATTAACAACTCGCCGCAATGTCATCGCCATGTAGCCGGTTTCTCAGCCAGTTAACGCCAACGCTGACGCCAAAATTACCGTGCTATCCTTCATGCAGGTCATAAAACTACTCTTCATTTTGTGTTACACCAGATTGCCCCGAGCCGCTTGCTCCCGCTCGATTGCTTCGAATAGTGATTTAAAGTTTCCTGCTCCGAATCCGGAGAAGTTGTTTCGCTGGATGATCTCAATGAAAACTGTCGGGCGGTCCATCAGATGCTTTGTAAATAGCTGTAACAAATACCCCCCTTCATCGAAGTCAATCAAGATATCTAAGCTCTTCAAAGTCTCGAAGTCTTCGTTTAGCACCATACCTTGACGCTTCAGACGCAACTTCATCGCATCGTAGTAGGTCTCAGGGACTTTTATAAATTCAACGCCACGGGCTTTAAGATTTGTAATGTCGCGAATGATGTCATTAGTGCGGAGCGCAATATGCTGTACACCAGCGCCGCCGTAGAAATCAACATACTCTTCGATTTGAGACTGCTTCTTGCCTTTTGCTGGTTCGTTGATGGGCATCTTTACGACGTCGTTTGGTGAAGACATCACAATTGATTTTAAGGCGGAATATTCCCTGATGAAACCGTTAGAGGTGTTGTTCGACTCGAGCAGTGATAGCCTAGGAACTTACGTGCAGATATCCTTATCGTCGACGGACCAGAACCGGTGAAAGCCAAGAACATTCTCATAGTAATCGCATACATTCTCCATCTCGTCCCAGTCTTGGTTTCCGACGCAGTGATCAATGACTTCGAGATTAACTTGTGGAAGGAAACGAGATAGAGGGTCCTTCACAGCAGATTCGGGTCGGTATCCGGGAAGAAACACGCCACGGTAATCAATATTCTCTACTAGTGTGTGAGTTGTGTCACCATATGTCTTGATCGTCGCGACTTTGACACGGCCATTCTGGTCCTCGATCACCCGGGGCTTGGAAACGCTTCCGGCACCGTTATAGACTGCTTGGTTATATACCGCGTCCACGGAGTCTACTTCGAATGCAACATCTGCCCTTCATTAGCGAAGCATCACCCCGGTGGTCCGAGGATCACAAACCCTTGACAGCATCGCCATGGCGTTCTTGATGTGCATGAATCTCCTTTAACAAAGCTTCGTCTTCTTTAGAGAATCTTGTGCTCTGCTCAAGGCACCTCAGAGGTGAAGTGAGAATAAAGGTTACGCTTCCATTCCGGATAACATGTGAAGCTACTGCTCTGGACCCAGTCTCGAGTCCTCGATAGGCAACCCGCTCGAAACCCATTCGGGAGACGTAGAACGAGGCAGCTTGTTTCGCGTTTCCGACATACCAATGCACATGGTGGTAGCCTTTGTAGTTGTTTAAGTCTTGGCTAGCTTCGGAGTGGGTAGAGACAGCTGGGGAGGACGGAGGTGAGATTGCGGAGGGGGCCATGCTGGTCGTGGGTATAGAGAAGAGTAGAGTATTTGTAAAAGAGAAGGTATCAACTCCTTCACTTAGAAATATTGGGCTCTATGGTAGTACAAGAAGATAGAAAGACTTCCCAGGCCTGTTATATGAATGAACTTATGGTTCCAGCGGCTCATATTCAAGTAACGCCTTCCTTATAAGACAGTCTCGGAGCACGTTCAAACAGGTCAGCCGATAGGACGGCCATTGCTTAGATGCTTAGAGATTGACAGTTCCCGCTGCAGTCCGCCAGTTGATAGACGTAATTCAACGATGCTTTGGTGAGATGAACCGATCGATGCCGCGTCGTCCTTGCAGAATAGGTCACGTGATTGGATATCTGAGGATGGGAGCGGAGGCCGGCGTGCGGAGGTCCGCCTTATGCCGATTCAACCCGGGTTTTCTCCGCCCTCCGTCCTGACTATCACCACAGTAAGACGTCGTAACGTCACAGCGTTGGAACATCACCAATGCTCACAAATACGCCAGAGATGCAGCAACCCTACTTAGATATCTCCCTCCCAACGCGGCCATTGCTCTCAACTCACCATCTCCAGTTGCTAATACCAACAAACAGCCAATCATGATCCCCTCAGAACCCCTCCTCTCCCCCAACGACGCCCACGTCCTCTCCACCCTCTTCAACCCCGAATCCCCGCCCTCCACCACCGTAAAGGTCGACCCATCACTCCCGCCTCTCCCCCACCTCACCACCGACGAGCTCAGCGCCCTACAATCCGCAACCCGCGCCGCAATCGCGCCCCTCGCGGTCCCCCAACCCGCGAAACCCGCCATCGCCGCCGCCATCGCCGCCCTAACGGCCCTCATCACAGCCCACCCGACCTACGCCCCCGCCTACACAAACCGCGCCCAGGCGGCCCGCCTCGCTATCGACGACGCCCAGCTCTTCGCTCCCGCCCACGCCGCAGAGCTCGAGGCTATACTCGCGGATCTGGCGCGGGCGGTCGAGCTCGCTACACCCTTGCCCTCTGGTAGTGGTAGTAGTGGTAGTAGTGATAGTGGTGGCAGTAGTGGCAGTGGTGGCAGCGGCGTCAGCGGCACAGCAGTCTCGCCCGCGCAAGCGAACCTCCTCGCGACCGCCCACGCCCACCGCGCATACCTCTACCTCCGGGGCTCCAAAGCCGCCGCCGCCGCTGTTTCAGGGTCAGGGTTGTTAGAGACAGGGCCGGTGGGGTTGAGGGGGTTGAGCAGGGAGCGGTTGGAGGAGATGGCGAGTATGGAGTTTGAGGCTGCGGGGAGGTTTGGGGATAGGCTTGCGAGGGAGATGGCGGTGAGGACGAATCCTTATGCGAAGATGTGTGGGGCGATTGTGAGGGGGGCGTTGAGGGAGGAGCAGGAGGGGTGGGTTGGGGTTG
>KV750014.1:3587-21718 GCA_001692915.1 Glonium stellatum
CTTGACTAATCTTACATGTTTCAATTGCTTAGCTATTGTTTCTGCCACATTGAATAAGAGCCGTTATTATCACACAAGCTGCTATACTGGATGTTAAACTATAGTCTATGCGTAAGTAATGGCCAGTTAATTATTTGTCTATGGAGAGGCTGGAGCCCATATATACCTACAATATATCAAGAAGGCTAGGAGTCTTGGCTCCCAGCTACCTATTAGTTAATTCTCAACACTAGAGAGCCCTATTAGGATCAAATTAAGTAGGATTGTCCGTAGCCTTCCTTACTAAAAAGAATCATGTTATAGCTTCAAGGGAATAACACCCGAAGACCAGTTTAATAGACAAGTTGAAGACTAAATAGAAAGAAATGGTTAATTTTTTGCTGAGGTGTTTCTGTTTAACAAAGATAGCTATTTGGAAGCCTGGTTCCTAGCTAGAAGAGTGTTTATTATGGCGTATTCTTAAATAGAATGAGGCTAAATGGGCTGGTTCTAATTTGGCACCCTAAAACCATTTGGAGACCGAATAGAGGACAATCAGTGTTAGATATAGGGACATTAAATCTAGCAGAGCATCTTTATGAGAAATAGTGGTGTGTTTAATATTTTATGTAATATCCATAGCCTAAGAAGTGGGCACGCAACTTTCAACTTTTAAGGGTGTACATCTCGGTAGAACATAAGTAACAATTATATGAGATATAATTTCAGACACTATTTGTCACGCGGGGTGTAGGGTATGGTGGTTGAGGACTCCATATGGTGGGTTTATTGCATACGACGAACCTATATACACAAGCTAGCACCTGACTACAGACAGCTCCTGTGAATGCCACCACAGTCATCCCTGCCAACACTATTGCCACGTAGCAACACATACAATTAACAAAATAACATTCTGTAGCAACAACCAAAAGGAAATTAAGATGCTAACTAAGAGCAAACGCGGCGGCTAAGCTATTCATAATGTCCAGTGATAATAGAAGAGTGTTGTTGCGGGTTCGCATACTAGTCACGGTATCCCACGCATGAAGAGTCTAGTCTGCCTCGCTTTCCTCTCGTCAGGGTCACATTCCTCCATTGAATTTCTTTTAAGACACTATTATCCAGATCACCAATGCCCCCTATCCATGTAAGTAATGTGATGCATCTCTCAAGGTCTCAGCAATGCTTACTCGCCCTCCATTCCATCAGGGCTGGGTATTTAAGACAGTTTAAACCAAGGAAAGACAGCATCCTTTATAAATCGAGTAGAAGAAACAACCAAGTATCGTGCTAGTCGATAAATTTCCATTGAACAGCGCCCAAAATACAAATATTGCACGGGAAAAACCTTTCCACATAAGTAAGAGGGCACGAGAAACTTCTGCGGATTTCTTGTTCGCTAAAACGTAAGGCTTTTAGCGATTGAACCTGGAGAACTGTGTGAAGAACACGGTCGGGGGGTATTGCCAGGAGAGAAAGGATCGTAGGAGGCTGGTGCCGATCCCGCACTAGGTCTTTGCCTCGCAGCCAGCAATTCCTCCCGCTTCTCTGCTAAAATCCTAGTGAAGGCATGCTGCGACCCTAATCCTTCTTTGCCGATACTGTGCACTGCCTCCCACAGCTCGTCGCCGGTGCGAATGGCTTCTTCAATCTTTCCCTGTAACTGGTAGCATTTCAATAAGAACCATAACGCTTGGAACCGATCTGTATGCTCCCCATCCTCTCGTTGAGAGCCCTCATATCTGTGCCGTTGAATCACATTGATAAGGATCTCTTCCGCCTCATCGTATCTTTTCTGTCGGACGAGAACTTGGGATAATGAGGTACGTGCGACGAGTACGCCTAGATGGTTGTCTCCAAGATTTCTCTCTGCGACAGGAAGACCTGTGCGTATGATAGTCTCCGCTTCATCGGTCTCGTTTTTTGCAGTCTTGATCCTCGCAATGGTCAACTGGGCCATCAGTGTGTACGGACTCTCCCTGCCAAACTTCTTCTCTCGTGCTTCAAGGACTTGTTCAGCAATTTCGTGTGCTAGGTCAAGATTTTCGAGATACAGGTATGATAGGGCTAGACGTTCCATGGCTTGCAGTGTATGCGAATGAGTGGGTCCTAGTGTTCTTTTCATTCCGTTGAATGCTCGCAGATGTAGATCCTTGGCTTTGTCGTAGAAGAAATATCTAGACATGACTACACCTAGGTTATCCACTGCAATTAAAGTGTCTTCGTGCTCTGCACCAAGGACTTCAGTCATCCCTTTAATGGCTTGTTCGTGTAATCTCCGGGACTCGCTGAATCGGCTTTGTAGGAGACATGTTGCGCCCAATATGTCTGTCACTTTTAAAGTTCTTGGATGATTCGGGCCGTAAATCCTCGTACACGCGTTAAGGACTTGTCTCTGTAAGTCTGATGCCTTGTTGTTCCGTGTTTGTAGCGTATATGTGACGGAGAGAAGTTGCATTATGTCGATGGTTCTTGGATGATCCATACCCAGTTTCTCGCAAGCTAGCTCCTTCACTGGTTGCTGGAGTTTTTCGGCTTCATCCCATTTACCAGCCTGAAGGTATACAAGACTGAACTTAGCCCACTCAATGGGTTGTATCTCGCGGGTGACCACGAGAGGAAATAACCAGGAAACCAGCCAAGATCGTTTGCGTGTTTTCTGGTTATCTAAAATTCGCTCATGAATGATCTTTTGAGCCTTCCGCACATTCTCAACATGAGGGAGAATATCGCTCCTCAATCTCTCGTCTAATCTCGCATATTCAGTGGGTGGTTTGAAGAAAATGCATGACGCCAGCGTCGTAATTGCTGCTTGACACCAGATGGCTTGCTCGCCGGTGCTTGTCTGGGGTCTCTCTCGAACCCAAGTATGCACCAACGGATGCATCCAATAACTGTCAGACTCCTCGTGATGGGTTAACATGCCCATCTGGACAAGAAATGTCAACGCTATTCGCAGCCTGTCTTCATCAAATGGTGTCTGATCATCATCTCGTAAGACAGCCGGCAATATGGGGTTGACTTTAAGGAAATTTTCAATATACCCAATAACCCGTTCCCGGGCAGATTGGATCAACGACCTAGCATTAGGTCTTAGTGCAGCCTTCGTATTATGCTCAGTTTCTTCTGCAGATTGTTGCTCACGTTTGGGATTCTGGGCCGCAGCTATCAGGATATCCACTTCTATGTTTTCCCAATAGAAAAAAGAAAACATCTTGAGTAACTGAATACCATCATCCGAAGTCTCCGTTTTCTTAGCTTCAAGGCCAAGGTATACAATCTCCCAGGTCGAATAGACGTTCATATTGGCGTCTTTGTCTCCGCGATAGCCAGAGATGCTTCGAGATCTGCGAATCCGCTTCCAAGTCCGTCCATAAAAGTCTAGGTAGTTGGCTAGTGAGCACACGCCATCCATGATTGCTTTCCCAGCATGGATGAGCGCAAGAGGCAAATAACCTAACGCTTCTGCGATTCGAGCCGCCAAAGTCCTTGTTTGTAGTTCCCATGGGCCGGGGAGAAAGGCAGCTTTCAGTAATAGATCACTGGCCTCGTCGGTTTCTAGCTTTTCAAAGTGATAGAACCGTGATCCGACGGTGCCGTGTACTTTGTTTGAAGGGTTTCGAGTTGTTATCAAAATGACGCCTCGTTCACCACCGGGAAAATAGCGCGTAACATCCACGTCAGGATCGTCAGCATTATCGATGAGAAGCAACCATGGGCGATGCTGGCTTGAGAGCCAGTTCTTCGCTGCGTTTTCATTTGGTTCGGCTCCGCCTATTTTTGCGATCCTGGCGAATGTATGCTTTGCATTTTCGTAAGAGCTACCGTCGATCCAGAAGATACCCCAAAAGCTAGTTGCCGTTATTAAATATCTATGTATAATGATTCGTGTGGATGCTCTTACTGTTTCCTATTGTCCTGAGCAAACTTGCAACAGAATTGAGTCTTACCGGATCCACCGAGGCCGTGGATGACAAAGCGTTTTTGAGATTGACCGTGCTGCTGGGGCGTTGCTACGTCTAGCATATGTTTGAGTTCTTTCAATTGCAGATCTCGACCGGTGAAGATGCTACTGACGGTCTGAGGAAGATCAAAATGCTCGTTGAGGGATGTCAATGATGCCACCGCTTGTGCCGAATTGATGGAACTGCGAAGCTATTCATACATTCAATTAGGAATGTAGTTGTTGTATTTGGGCTGGGGATGACCTACATTATCGCCATCCGAAGAGTTGAGTTTGCGGCGAAGAAACTCCATTTGGTATTGAAGCGTTGCATTTTGCCGCTGAAGTCTATCCAGACTACCAACAACGGCTTCGTTAGATGCAGAATTGCTACGGGTATACACACTGTAAAGGGTCAGAATTCAGCATCTGAAGTGATACAGACTTTAGCTTACACGTTGAGTGCGCTGAGCAGCATTTGAAGCCCAGCCTGATAACTCGAAAGGCGATGGCGAACATCGATATAGTCTCTATCCTTCGATTGTTTCCTTAACTGCTTTTTAATGCCATCGAACTTTCCAGACACTTTGGGACCATTTTTGCCGATGACTTCTTTCAGCAGTATCTCCAGCTTCTGCGCTGTATCTCGACACTCTTGTAACAGGCTGGCTAATTTCCTCCACAAGTCTTCCGGATTAACTGTCCCCTCGAATGGAGGTGCAGGAGTAGCATCGTGATTATCCCGCCAGAGTGCATCGATCGCATCGTTGACAGTGATTAGAGCGTTGATCTCTTGGGTTAAGGCTGTGATCTCTTCTTCAATTTTGCCTGCCGACTCCTCGACCTGTCTGAGGTAACCAATCAGCCGGAAGGAAATATCCAGTAGCCCAGCAGTCCCA
This sequence comes from Glonium stellatum, assembly GCA_001692915.1. Lineage (NCBI taxonomy): Eukaryota > Fungi > Ascomycota > Dothideomycetes > Gloniales > Gloniaceae > Glonium > Glonium stellatum. The sequence continues at coordinate 8,412 of KV750014.1, forward strand.
GCAATAATTGAGAAAGGGTCCGTCATCTGGACAAGAGTAAGAGCATGTGAATTAGCATCGTTAATGTTGCGGTTGCAGTTGCGGTTGCAGTTGCGGTTGAGTCTGAGCACGAGAGTTCGTGAGGGCCGTTTCCTGAAGCCCAATGATAGCTGGCAACTTTCAAGGTAGCACGGTTATGTTATCCACAACGGCCACGGCGGGGGGAGCGGGCCGGGTGGGTGGTCCACACCCAAGCTAAAGACGGTATTACGAGGCGGATACGGCGTGGTGTGTTGGAATGGCTGATTCATAGTCCCAAGATTGACTCCTGCAAAATCCCCTCTGCGGGGCGTTGCAAACGCCCAGTCTACGTAGCCGGTGACCTCCACTCCCCGGGTGATAGCGGCAGAAAATGGGGCCCGTGTCACTTGCATTAGTTATGGATTGACTTTCCGCCCCCAAAACGCCTCTGAGGTGTCACGGTTCAACACACTTGCTTACATCTTGACTCCGCAAATGAAGTTTCGAGAAAATTGATATTGCGACGGTTTAGCGTTTAACTATGTAGCAAGGAGCTTCTTAGGGGGGGTGACTGGAGGGGGTTAAGGATAGGGCTATGCGCAGCGTGAATATTATAGCTCCCGGTCGCTAGTTAAGCTATAGCCAACGTCTAAATGCCGCCACGGGGCGATCCCCCATTTGGGCCCCAGCTCTCCTAACCCCATGCTCTCCTTGCCAGTTAATCGCCGCTGCAAGCCTGTCGGAATAGCGATGGCGCCAAGCACGCAGCACGACAACATGGCCTTACGGCCCTTATTTCTCCTTCATTATTCATTCTTTCACGCCTCGGGTTCGACTGTTTCCCACAGCATTCAGCACACTTCTTGCCATTGCTACGCCCGTTATCTATCTGTTGCAACCCTTGTCTAGCTAACCCCCTAACCCTGATCCCGCGCAATGGACGAGGCATTTACTAAAGGCAGTGGGCCAAATCTTCAATTGGGAATCGGAACTCTCTTACTAGCATATGTAATCTATGCCTACATTCAAAGGCGAAAGGAATATGAGGTGTGTCGATCTTCGTAATCTTGCTTCATCATCGCTGACCTGGTGTATCAGGCCGACACACTATTCGGCGAACGGCATGGCTGCATGCCAATACAGAGACGCCTTCCCTATAAATGGCCATTGGCGCTCGACGTCTTTAAGAGACAATACGATGCGCTTATGGCCGGGAACCTGCTAGCTTTCCAGGCCGAATACTTCGACAAGACAAAAGTGGGACAAACTTTCGAGGTTAAATTGCTAGGCAGGATTGGATATTTTACAACCGACCCCAAGAATATCGAGGCTATTCTTTCGACACACTTTGAAGGCAAGATATATCTGGAGATTTATCGTAGGCATTAACGAAATGCTAACAATTTGATTTTGCGCTCTCTAGATTGGGGACTGGGATCCCGGCGCCCTGGTCTTTTCCCCATGATTGGAGAGGGTATCTTCACCCAAGACGGGCATCATGTAAGGATAGGTGATTCTTTGCCTCTCACCCCCGATTTGCGCTCTGTTTACACTTTTTTTCATCTTCTATGGTTTCAGCTTCTCGAATCCTCCGCGAAGCAGCCCTGGTTTGCTCTTTTGCTATTTAAACAACCCCTGGTGGAAAATTACTGACTGTCCGATCGTCTAGTGGAAGCATTCCCGAGAGCTGCTCCGCCGACAGTTTGTGCGCATACAATATCAAGATGTGAAGGTGTTTGAGGGCCCCATCAATAATCTGTTGGCTACACTTTCGTCATCAACTGGCGTAGTGGATCTACAACCTGAGTTCTTCCGCTTTACGCTGACCACGACAACATCGCTCATCTTTGGTGAGCCCTTTGCTAGTCTTGATCCTACGGATCATGAAGTTTTCGCGGAGAACTTTGACTACTGTTCCCTCATTTCGGCCATGCGATTGCGCCTCGCCGACCTCTGTTTCCTATACAGCCCCCCCAAATACATGAAGGCATGTAGGCAGGTAAAGAGATATGCGATGCACTACGTCAACCAAGCACTGAAAGACAAGAACGAGAATGGGGAAGAGCCTGCATCTAAACGGCACCCATTCATACTTGATCTGTTCAAAGAGCTTCAAGATCCGGCACTCGTTTGTGACCAACTTATGAATGTGTTGATTGCTGGCAGAGACACCACAGCCTGTCTTATGTCTTGGGCATTGTAAGTTTGTGCCATTTTCTAGCTTTGCTTGTTCTGTGAGCCAGTGCTGACTCGTATCCTCAGCTATCTTTTGGTTCGGCATCCAACAGCTCTTGAGCGTCTACGCCAAGAAACACGTTCCATAGCCATCAACGGGCAAGATCTGACGAGAGCTCAAATAAATAAAATGTCCTATCTTAGATGCGTCTTAAGCGAGAGTAAGTATCCTCTCCTCAACCAGCCCCGGTCGCTTTTCGCTTACAATCTATCCTCTTCAGCAAACCGACTATACACGCAAATCCCCGTCAACATTCGTGAAGCCATGAAAACCACTTTCCTCCCTCGAGGCGGTGGACCGGATGGTCAATCGCCGATCCTCATCAGAAAAGGATACGGAATTGGGTTTTCTCCTTACCATATGCATCGCTCTAAGGAGATATACGGTGAGGATGCTAATGAATTCCGACCCGAGAGGTGGGAGGGTCAGGAGCTGAAGAATATTGGTTATGGTTTCATGCCTTTTCATGGCGGGCCAAGAATCTGCCTTGGTAGTGAGTTCTATCTCACAACATCGGAGCGGCCCACGGTGCTAACCATCGCCTGCAGAGGACTTTGCTCTCACGGAAGCTTCGTATGGAATTGTTCGTATCCTACAGGCATTTCCAAATCTAAGACTGGCGCCGGGTCTCCCGAAAGAGCCAATTGGAAAGGAAAAGCAAAATCTTACTATTGTGGTTACGAGTGCGGAGGGGTGCAAGGTCTTATTAGACTAAGGGGAAAGAGCAAATTTCATAATGGGTTCAACCTTTTGTTTTACAGATGCCTCATATCATATATCCAAATAATAGCATTTAGAATATTGGCTTTGAAAGATATGCTATGACACATGTATCAACGCTCGGAGCGCGGTGGCATGCTTCTACCAAGAGCCTCCTTAGATATACGCCTTATTCTTCACCTTTCTTTCCTCCCGTCACATCTTGTGCCTCGAAACGCAGTGCTTCCAGCAGAGAACTCTCCGTTCTTGCAATATAGCTATCTTGTTTATAACTTAATAAAATAGCTACCTAGCCTATAGAACTACTTGCTATCATGGCATGGGCCTCTTATACCAAGTTTTCCGTTGTTCAGTCACGTTATGTCTGCGGCAATACCCAGGCAGTATCGGGCGGTGAAGCAGCATCTAGCATCACATACCGCCAGCCTCAGCCTTTCGCGCAAAATAGATTCTATTTTATAGAGTACGCGAATTATCAAAAGGCGGAGGTAAAGTAAGGTTAGTCTCATCTCTTAGAGAAAATAACATCATGGCTGCCCTGCCCGGCCCTTGTGGTGACCAAACTCACGACGCCACTATCCTCGACGCCATAGACTTTGCTGAACTTGTTCGCGACGCCAACCATGAGCCGGACGACTATTCCTCAGATGACGCTTCTTCCGATCCAGAGGGCGGATTCACTGCATGGTTCGAAGATCCTGCGCAGAGACAGCAGTATGAAGCTGAAAAGGCTACTTATGAGGAAGAGCCCATGGGGTCATACTGCCCCATGTGCATGGATCTCGACTGCACTAAGACTCCGCCCCGTGGGAGAGGTTCCCGCGCACCAGGCCTGATTGACCTCTGGGGTAGAAGTCTGCGTGAATTTCTGGAAACGGCAAACGCGGGATGCGTTGTATGTGCCTTGCTTTGCAAGCTGTTCAAGAGGCTGTTCGGACCTATCTCGGCTGCCGAGGATAAATGGGATGATATGCTCGCCGAGATCCGCATGGGGTTCAGGCCGATAGTCGAGATTCAGTTCGTGGAGCCCATACCGAAGACGCAAAAATATATACGAAGGGGCGTACTACCGCCCTGCTACCAGCTTTACACCACAACTACTACAATCGGCGGTGACATACCGTCAAAGCTCTTGCTAAGGGGTCGCGATATTGCTGCTGATGCCGGTTCCGACGTTTGTTCTGCATTTGGACGGAGTTGTCTTGAGCGCTGCGTCCAAGACCATGAGATCTGTCGAGATTTTGCATCATCCTCAGTATTGCCAACGCGAGTGGTTCATCTAGGATTGAATAACTCCGAGATCAAGCTGTTTGAACCCCCAAGTGGAACCATCGCGCAGTTCGCTGCCTTGAGTTACTGTTGGGGTAAACAGCTGCCGATTACTACCACAGGTAACACTATAGCTGAACGAAAACTGGGACTGGCATGGAATAGCCTACCACCAGTTTTCCAAGATGCAGTGACGGTTGCGCGCCGCTTGGGCCTCGAGTATATCTGGATTGACTCCCTATGCATCATCCAGGACTCGCACGAGGATTGGGAGATTGAGTCCATGAGAATGGCAAGTATCTATCAGTCAGCGCATGTAACAATCGCAGTGGCTTCTTCGGACAGTTGTACTGTTCCATTTCTCACGCCGCGTTTAAAAGATGGGCCAGCGCACCCAATAACCTTAGAAGTCGACTCCCACGACGGCAACTCGTACTGCTTAAAGGCGAGGGAGCCTGCACGGCCGCACCACACTTCCGATGATCCATTAAACACGCGAGCATGGGTCCATCAAGAGAGAATCTTATCCACCCGGATCTTGCACTACACGACTCACGAGCTGGTCTGGGAATGCCGAAGGAGCATGATGTGTGAGTGCCAAGCCCATGAATACCCACCGGCTAGAGAACCTTTGCTTCCCGAGGAAGCATCCTCCGAGCAAGGAGACGACAAAGGCGTTATTATTATCCGAGAAGATGAAAATCCTGGAACCGGAAACCCCTTCGTGGCATGGCAGCGCGGCATCGCATTCTACACCGAGAGGAAAGTCACTTATCCCTCCGACAGGCTGCCTGCACTATCTGGAATTGCGAGCATCGTCCACCAGCGTACAGGATCTTCATACATGGCCGGCCTCTGGCGCGATAATCTCATAAGCGACCTTCAATGGGAGGTTTCAGATAATGATCACCCAACAAAGAGATCCCTGGACGTCTATCGCGCACCCACATTCTCTTGGGCTTCTCTGGAGGTACGTGCGAAGTATCCCTACCATTTCAACGCGCCATCCTTCAGGCACGATGCAACAGTTCTCAATGCGGGCTGCTCGGCTGCCGGTTTGGACCCTTTCGGCACCGTTAAAGATGGGTTTGTCGAGCTGGAGGGATATGTTTTCCACCAGCAGATTATTTCGTGTCAGGATGTCGAATGGCCTGGAAGCTGTTCAATTGACTTGCCCAAACCGGAGAATTGGTTTTCATGGTACAAGGTCCAGATAGCTCTTGATGTCCCCTTAGGCGAGGAAGAGAGGGAGGGAAAACATACCGCCCGGAGGCTGCGCTCGGGAGAAGAGTTTAAGCCTTTTCATGCACCCGTGTCGTTGATTCTTCTCGGCTGTAAAATTGATGGTACCCCAGTGGCTTTGATACTGGGAAAGTCACTGAGAGTTGATGACGCTTATGAGCGCTTAGGTCTCATGTATTTGAATTACTATAATGCGGAACTTGAATTTTTATATGGGCACGCGGAAAGGAAAAGCGTAAAATTAGTGTAGATTTGCGGATAAGTACCGTAGAAGTTAGAACCGAAACCCCTAGATTGCGGTGATTTTCAATAACTGATGATGTTAGTAAAGATCTGTTACATAAATTTTTGGTTTACGTTAACATGTTTGTTACGTCTTCCTCATTGTCTCTCCAAAACCAAAAACCAGTAATCACGTGAAGAAATGAAGAAACTAATGTGGGCATAGAGTACTCCTAAGAACTCGTGGTCTATATGATCTCATCTAGTCAGCTATACATTCAAGAGGATCGAAGTCTAGACCATTCTATAAGCTTGTTTTCTTAAATAAAAAGAAATTCTTTAACTTTAATTATCAGCTTGATCTTTTCACTTTTATTAGCTCAACCACAGCACTCTATGTCTCTACATCTAATACGTTGTTGATAAGTAGTCCTTCTGGATGAATCATTAACTTCTTGAGGGAGGGAAGGTACTACATCGGAACGCCGCTCGCGTCCTTTGTTCATTTATCATAGCAACACTCGTCTTCCCGCGCATCTATTCAGCCTCGGGTCTTGTGGCCTGATGATATCATGCAGCGTCTCTTCCTATTTAGTCATGCGAAGCTTTTTGCGCAGCTGCCCACAGCGGGAAGGAAGCGGATCGGTCTCAGTTGATTCGCGGGAAGCTTTCTTTACTTTTCTCACGCCTCTGTTTCCGTGGACCGTTTCGTGCTTCTAACTTTGGTTTTGGGGTGGCGATTTCCAACATGCCAGCACTGCAGATGACTCTTGTTAGGCTTTTGGATTTGGATTTACGAGACTCAATTTAGACAACTGCACATTTCACACATTTCATATTACCTATGCGGCATTTCTCCTTGTTTGGTCGCTCTTGGGTATCTGAGCGCCTGGAAGTCTTCTGTAGAGTTGAAAAGTAGCGGTAAGGATTCTAGTCAGTCCAGTAATTTTGACTCACAAGGGAGTTTGGGAAGGTACTCGGAACCCTGCTCAACATTGGTACTGTTAAATTAACCATACAGTGATTTTAAGAAGGAAAACCAAGAGACCGGAAAGCTTTCCTTGAAAATTTTTCATATCTACGGCTCGCTCAAAGTTCATTATCTTCATGATTGCCGCTATAGAGCTGAGCGTTCACTAGAATCAGATTACCTCTATAGTCGGACATAAGATTTTTTTCTCCATTTCCAGCCACAGTGACCAATCTAAATAAATGCCGCTTTAACCTGAGCTGAGGGTGAAGGAGGCTGAATCACGCCTGTGAACGCCTGAGCGAGCAGCGAAGAGCCCAAGTTTTGGCTTCTTTTATTCAGCATGGGGGCCATTTCAGGCCTCCACACCTCGGCTACGATTACTACTGCTGATTTTGCACTACTTATATTACTGTTTTTGTACGCGATCAAGAAAGGATGTTTACTTACCAACGCTATAATAGCTAGACGGTATGTTCTTTACCGGAGCATGGTGTCTAGAATTCTCTTCGATATGGACGGAAAAGGTACCTGCGGTGGACTATCTTAATCTTCGTATTATGCCAGGTGGAGCAAGACTTCTCTACTAAGATACTGGCGGCAAATGTCTCGTTGATACGCCAGCACCAGGCGAGATGTCTTTTAGCGGAGAAGAAGGATCATGCAGCACGAACTAGAGTTTTACGAATGCCTTAGGGATCTAAGGCCAGGCTTACTAGAATTAATTAGGCAGGCTCATGTACCCTACGCTGGTATAAGGGGCTTATAAAGCTAGTTAATGTGATACTATTACATGTGTGGCTGTTTACCCGCTAGCTGGACGAGGCATATTGGAGCGATTAGAGCCCGGCTGGCTTGGCCTGCTTAAAGAGTCTTGCCTAATGTAGCGAGCCGCTTGGAGGTTTTCACGGATTAAGCTTGGCACGAAGAACATGCACAGCCTGGTTAATAGAAAGGATTGGCTCCAGGCGCAACGTTGACTGATGTCGACGCAGACACGGCGCAGGCCAGCATGTCTTACTCAGGCGCTAGGAGTTATTACCCCTAGAGTTCGGATTTGTCTTATTTATGCGACCGAAATCCTATTTTCAATAATAAAGGAAGGCATTCTTTACATGAATCTGCCCTGCATAGCCGCCACATCAGCGTTATATTTAAGGAAGTGAGGAGAAGGCACTGTTATAGAAACTGCTCTAGAGTTTTGGAAATTGACGATCCGGACTAGAAAGGTGGTAGCTAAAGAACGCAGTTGAGTGCAGTATATCCATGGACTGGTTTGTGGCGTTGGATTCGGAATTTCCTCCCGATTTCCGAGGGCCTGTGCCGACATGAGCGAGTCTCTCTTTATCACAATCGAACCCCTTTTGCTTCCAACCTCAAGGGGGTGTGCGACGATGCGCAAATTGACTACGGCAGCACTACGAATATAAGTTAACGAACTGGCGAGCTGAGCTGAAAGAACTGTCCGCCATTTGGGCCATTCGAAGGGCCTGCTTTACGTGCTTCAGCCCCACCAAAACAATCATATTTTCATGTCCCCCCAGTTTCCAGCACATTATCAAAAAACGTGAGAGGGGAGTAGAAGCCAGAAGGAAAATCTGATGAGTCTTTTTGTTAGTTGCAATCGGCATGACCGAGTGTGCTTCTCACATTGATTGTTGAACGTTGCGCCAAATCCATTCAGAGGTATGGCATCAAAATCCGTCAGAAAGTCGTAAGAAGCGGGCCCGCTACCGCCCTCGGCAGACGCTTCTGTGTTTCCAAGGACGATGCTCAGAGCTTTCGCTACTTTTCCAGCTTCCGCAGATGCCGTACTCATTTGAAGCCAAATCTTGTGCGAGATCGTTAGTCGTTGTCGAATCTCTTCAGCCCTAGGCGACCACGTTGTCTGTCCTGCAGTCTCAGACAATTCAAATTTATCGACGTCTTGAAGGTAGAGACAGAGCACACTCGTTGCGAGGAGAACATCCTGGTTGAAAATACGGGTGACCTTCCATCTAAGCTGAGACAAACGACCAAATGGCTGAGACTCTTCGTGAAGCATCTGTTGAAACGATAGAATCTTGAGTGCGGAATCTAAACAAATTCGCACCGACTCCCTGTCCCGCTCTTGAGACTGTCGAACTGGGTAGCTGATCAAAGCTCTCCGGTACAGGAGGATGCGTGATTTGTAGTAGGTCGTTTCTACACTTACCCGCTGTATCACAAGGATTGGACTATCCGTGATGGGGTGTGGCATAGTTTCCCAGCGCAGCACGGGCGGAATAGCACGATTGTGCACGTCTTCAAGAAGTGCGTCGACCTTGATGACCTCGTCGTAGGAAGGGGGGTTAATATCGGTGTTGACGTCGCAAATCAAGCCGAGAGCTGATATCAGTCGCCCTCTTGCAATGAGAGGGAGCACCGGCGTCCATTCTGTTTCTGGCCTCGGCGGAGGCATCTCGGCGGTGTCCTCTTCAAAATCACAGTCGCGCAGATTACGGGGCTGTTTTGTATCGATGTGCGTATCTGTGGCACTTCGAGGAAGGCCCATCTCCAAGGAGATAACGAGATCTAATTGAAGGATTGTAGTCCAGATGCGTCTACGCATCTCACCCTCGAATGGAGATATTCCGGGAAAGTGATCTGGGTCCCGGTGATAGCCCATGCGCATTGCAAGATGAAGTATCATACTGATCAAAAGCCAGCCATCGGTAGCGCTATCTTTCAAGAGTATAAACTCTCCAGTAAGGACCGTTATGAGGGTTTCCAGGATATATGGTCCTCCCGTCGTATACCTGGCCAGAATAAGACACTGAACGGCCTTCTCTCGGAAGGCATCCTTCATGGTAAGATATTCCGCCTTGAGCGATTCGGCTCGTCCGTCGGTGAAGTCAATAGTGAAGGTCTGCAACTGCACAGCAATATATAACATGGAGAACATGAGACCGATCCAAGCGATAGAAGTTGCAGACGGATCTTTCCAGAAGGTTTCGTACTGGTCAAATGTTAGACTGCTTGTAATCGGCTAGGTTAGAAATAACTCACCTCTTGGAGAAACTTCTTACTATGAATGAGATCTATGGCACACAGTTAATGCCTCTGAGAGCGGAAAGAAAGCTTGGATGTACTGACACGGAGTGATAATGTAGGAATCGAAGTGAAGGGCCATGAGGCGGTCAACAACTGGACGAGGAGGAACAGCAGCCAGTATTTCATCACGAGTTGCATGACGGTTCGGGCCATAGAACAAGTGTGAACCGGGCGGAGCCTTGCTATCAGTGACTAAGTCCTCCTTCAGTCCTCTGATTTTGGTAAGAATGGCCTCCCAATGGGCACTCTGGACATAGCTGGTTCCAGACTCGCGCAACTTTAGGGTGCCAGGGTCTGCCGGGGATGCAGCTTCATCCTGGGATTTCTTTGGTCTCCGGATCTCATGGAACACATCTGCGAATGATAGCGAGCTTGGTCTCGGCGATTTCGGTGCGGGCGGACTTGGGAGTGATTGGCCTTCCATGAGCGTCACGACAAGGCTCTCCAGTTCAGAGATTCTGCCATGGAGGCTGGTGGACTGTCGCGGAGCAACGGACCGCTGAGCATCGGGCGTAGAAGAAGATGTCGTCGCATAATTGCAGGAGTTGGCGAGGAGGCCACGCCTTGAGCAAGCTCCACATGGATGCTGTCGGTCGCACCTCAGCCTAGCAAAATTAAGCGTGCACGACTTTGTGATGGCTATCGAGCACGTACTTTCGGTGTCTGCAAGGGTCGCAGGAAAACTGGACTTTGTCTCTGCGTCGATTTGGCGGCGGACGCGGACGTTGAGCATTATCGGCCATAGTGTGACTGGATTGAGGCGCTCGCGGAGCTCAACCTCGTACGCGACAATCTGGGTATGCCCAAAACGGAATTGTCCCCTGGTCCGCTCTCAAACAATTCCACAGCCACTTCAAGAAAAGAAAGAAGCTATCTGGCGGCGCAAACCGAGAGGCAATGAAAAAAGCAACGACAGTCCGACCCTCCGACCCTCCGCGTCAACCCTCCGCGTCAACCGTCCGTGCGCCGCCCACGATGCCTGCTCCAGTATGGCCAAAAATTACGATAAGCGAATTGAAATAAATCGATATTGGATATCGGATTTATCCAACATATACAATAAATATTCGAGTTTTCTCGCTTAGTACTTAAACTAAGTATTTACCTCTACTTAAGAGAAAATTTATAACTTCTCGCCAGTACTAAGAGCCGGAGTAATTATAGTAGCGGCAATAGCGGGAGTTAAAGCTATAGTTATAGGTGTTGTAGTTGGTTTAGGGGCTTAGACTAGAAGTACGGGAATATATTTTCCCGGTATTCTATTCTACCCACCATACGAGGTATCTATTACTTTAGTATATAATTTCTACGCATCTTCTATCGTATAATATATAAAGAAAAGAGAAAAAAGGGGAGTTATATAATGGGTTATATTCTACATATATTACTTGGTAGCTAGTCTACCTACTTATATACTAAAAAAATCCAATACCAGATTTTATTCGAATATTGTAATCGTCTTAAAACGCATAATTTTTGGCATGCTCCTCCGACCCTCCGCGTCCGCTCGCTCTCCGAGCTCCCCTTCTATTAAGCAAATCTCCAGTTTGGCTCCGCATTTACGGACCATTTTGCAGATTTAGTCGCTGGCGCAATTAGCCCTTGTCCAAAAAACTATAACTATGACTCCTCTACGCGGCCTTCTCCATCCGGGCGTTGTCCGGCCGCCTACCCTGCCTTCAAATATATAGCAAGCAAAGCCTGGCACCAGTGAACAAACACGCGCCAATATCCCAGAGTCATACCACCCTCGACAGCATATCATGGCGGCCGACTTGGAATCCGCCCATGAGAAGCCGGCCATATCGGAAGACGGTCACCATGACCAACAATCTAGCGAGCCTGACCAAACAGCAATTGAACAAGAGATAAAGGACAATGTCGTCGACTGGGATGGGCCAGACGATCCCCAAAATCCGCGGAACTGGCCAGCATGGAAACGCATGACCCAAGTCGTCCTCGCCAGCACTTTCTTGCTCACTGCGTAAGGCAGTTCCTGCGCTCCTTTGGCGAAGCAAATCCTGTACTGACTAATACACATACAGCAACCTCGCCGCGACAATGTTTGCACCTGGAGCTGCCGCGCTTGCTAAAGAGTTCCATATCACGAGTTCCACCATTACCAGTCTCACCGTGTCAATTTACCTTGCCGGCTTCGCCGTTGGGCCAATGGTCATTGCACCGCTATCCGAACTGTATGGACGCCTTGTGATCTACCACACCTGCAATGTCATTTACATTGGCTTCATCATCGGATGTGCGCTGGGCAAAAACACCGGCATGTTTCTCGTTTTTCGATTCCTTGCCGGATGTGCTTCTTCGGGCCCATTGACAGTTGGCGGAGGAACCGTCGCCGACGTCGTCCCGCCAGCTCAGCGTGGGAGGGTAATGTCTCTGTTCTTCGTGGGACCACTTCTAGGACCAGTAGGTGGCATTACCCCACGCAAACCGTCATGACACTGACGATCCTTCAAGGTCTTGGGCCCAATTATTGGTGGCTTTGTGTCCGAATCAATTGGCTGGCGATGGACTTTTTGGATCATCATAATCCTAGTGAGTAGAGCTTAACCCCTACTATTCTCGAGTCGCTGACGGTTCGACCTAGGCAGGAGTATCATTTACCATATCAATCTTCTTCCTCTGCGAGACCAATGCCGCCGTGCTGCTAGGATGGAAAGCTGCTCGCCTCCGGAAAGAAACTGGCAATGCTGCTCTGGTTTCGAAGATGGATCGAGGCCTGACCCCCCGCCAGCTGTTCCTCCGCGCTATTACTCGACCAACAAAGCTTCTCATCCTGTCGCCAATCGTGCTCCTCCTTTCCCTCCTGTGCGCGTTCGTTTTCGGCCTCCTCTTTATGCTGTTCACCACGTTTCCCACGGTCTTTGAGGAACAATACCACTTCTCCGCCGGCATTTCTGGCTTGTCGTATCTCGGCGTTGGAATTGGAATGGCCGTCTCTCTCGTAGCCTTTGCCACCATGAGCGACAAGCTGCAAAAGGCACTTGGAGATTCGCCCAAACCTGAAGGACGCCTGAAGCCCATGATGTGGGTCATGCCCGCCGTGCCCGTCGGCATCTTCTGGTATGGCTGGGCGGCCGAGAAGCAGACTCATTGGATCGTGCCCATCATCGGCACCTTCTTCTTTGGATTCGGCTTTCTCTGGGTCATAATGCCAACTCAGCTCTACATGGTGGATGCTTTTGGCCCTGAGGCTGCCGCCTCTGCGTTGGCTGCGAACGTGATTGTCCGACTTCTTTTTGCAGCTTTCATTCCATTGGCAGGGCCGTCTTTGTATGCAGACCTAGGACTTGGGTGGGGGAATAGCGTCCTAGGTTTTATAGGCGTGGCTTTTCTTCCAGTGCCACTCTTCTTCTATCGTTACGGAGGGTGGCTTAGGGAGCGTTTTGCTGTGAAGCTATAACATATCCGCCTGCACTGCAGGATTCTGGCCAATAGAATGATGCCGATATGGAAGGAAACTTTACTGTATCGTCAAAGGATCTCGCCAAAGTGTAATTTACTCGACTCCTGTTCAGACTTGCTGTTAAGCAAGCAAGCCAAGCTGAGTAGCCTCTG
>KV750016.1:0-19530 GCA_001692915.1 Glonium stellatum
AGAGGTAGCTAAGCAGCTAATTGAAGCTGGGGCTAATCCAAATCAAAAAGATAGTCGTGGCTGTACTCCTCTTCATGCTGCGGCACAGAACGGCCATGTAGAGGTAGCTAAGCAGCTAATTAAAGCTGGGGCTGATCCAAATCAAAAAGACAGTCCTGGCTGGACTCCTCTTCATGCTGCGGCACAGAACGGCCATGTAGAGGTAGCTAAGTAGCTAATTAAAGCTGGGGCTAATCTAAATAAAAAACTAAATTGGGCTAGACTCCTCTTTAAGTCGCGATAACGAGTGGCCACGTAGAGGTAGCTAAGTAGCTAGTTAGAGTTAGAGCACTAAAAATTAAACTATAACTTAATTTCTCTTTATATTATAATAAAGAAAGGCTATGTAGTAGTTATTAAATAGAAAGGCAGAATAAGAACTCTAATTTAAAAGATAGACTCTATAGCCTCTATATATATATAGAGTAGAGAGTTAATTTAATCTCTACGTTATATAATAATCAAAGCTAAAATAAGTAGATTAGAAGTTACTCCTAATTAATAGTAGTAAAATAGACTAGAAGAGAATACAATTAAGCCTTAGCATTAGTCTAATAGTAGTGACTAAGTAGTTAATTAAAGCTGGGGCTAATTTAAATCAAAGTATAGATAATTATAATGCCTCTCTTTAATTAGTAGTAGATATAGGCGATAATGCGGTATTACGTGCATAAATAAAGTAGGAGCTTACTTTAAGAGGAAGTTAAATACTCCCTAGCTTTCTTTGTAAATATAGCGTCAGCCTGCTATTATAGGCTATTTTTAGATAGGCTCTTTATTAATCTAGTTTTAATACTCCCCCTAGTGCGCCTACTCTAGACCTTTCCATTCCAAATTCGTAGCTCCGTCTATTAATGATTTAAAACTCGCATCTTTCAATCTAATTAAGTCATATAAGTGCGTAATGCATGGCGCTAGCAGAGATTCCTTAGATAGGCGAGCTGCCTATAGTGCTTAGTTAAATTCTATAAGAGCATTACAATTATCTATAAAGAAGATAGCTGCGCTGCCAGCTGCCTTTAAATATAATGACTGTTTGCCTAATAGGGGATTCGGTTTTTCAAGTCGTATATATAAGCAAGCCAAAGGGGGTACGCAGTCAGTTCTCTTGCCGAACTATATTTAAGAGTTTCAGATAAATTCATAACCATCAAGGAGCCCGACGCGAAAGGATTAAGTGACCGACAAGAGTACTTAACCCATGCACGCCTCTATATACCTTCTCAAGGGTCGGACGTGAAAATAGTAGACGTGCATATAGCATGATGAATTGCATAACTGGATAGCGGACGACGGCACGGATTGCCATTTGCAGGGTTGATTACGCCACGTAGTGCGTGACATGTGTAGGCGATGGAATATAGACATAGAGGTGGAGGATAATCCAACATAATCTTAGGCTCTGTTCGATGAAGTAACTGCGCATCGGAGCGTTGGGGGCACTAGTGCATTGGTAGAGCCTTAGCTACTAGTGGTGCAGCACCGTTAAAGGTCTATTACGTAGTAAGGTTATTCTGGGCCGCACGCTAGATTTTAAAGCTATATACTATGTGCTATTCGGCTTGTTATAGTTAATTAAAGCGTTAATCTAGGGACTGGTATTCAGTATAACATATTATTTTTCTCGTCACTCTGCCCTTTCTACCACCACCACCACTGTCGGACACGCCAAGCGACTGATAAGGGGTCCGTCCGAAGGAAAAGAGGAAGAGTTATTATATAATTTCGGAGAAAATTCACTAAAAAGCCTACTTACAACACTAAAATAGCTATCGCGACATTAGCAGCGATGCTTACGGCGAGCCTTACAGTAATAAAACCCACGGTGGTAGGCTCACAGTATCCAGCTATGCGCTTTTAATGCCCCCGAGCCCTAAGTTAACTACAGAGTAGTAGTTACCCGTAGTTAATTAAGTTTTAGATTTTTCAACAGTTATTTCGGCGCTATAAATAACTTTAAGATTGTTGTAAAATAGGATAAACGCTGAAGCAGTAACTATAGAACTATAACGAACTACAGCAACTATACCGACGCGTAATTGCTTCATCGAACAGGACCCCAATTGAGAAGGCTAGCCAATACATTAACATAATTGAACCTTGGGGCCAGGCTACTGTATCCTATACTCTAGGAGCACTAGAGGCCAGCCTACGTACTACCAACCGGCTCCCCGCCGTCAGCGTGGTACGCGCATATAGCTGCGATAGACTGGACTCGTGACTACTAATGATTAAGCTTACCTCATGAAAAATCACTGAGGC
Organism: Glonium stellatum; assembly: GCA_001692915.1. Lineage (NCBI taxonomy): Eukaryota > Fungi > Ascomycota > Dothideomycetes > Gloniales > Gloniaceae > Glonium > Glonium stellatum. The sequence continues at coordinate 2,302 of KV750016.1, forward strand.
AGTTACGCACTGCCTACCTTTAACTTAGTTACTAAACATAGAAACGAAAGTGACGTTGCTGTGTGGTTTAGCTAGGTGCTTGGAGAGGCAAAGTACGAAAGTATCGTGCTTAGAGTATTGTGGCAAAACGAACAATAGTAGTTTTCTCGTTACGAGGTGAGTATCTTTAGTATAACCAATGGTAACCCAGTTTGGTATAATTGTGGTCGTGTACCATGCTTTCGGTCACCGAAACTTCGAACTCCAGGTGCGACCATCACAACTACCAACAAAATGTAGCAATATTTCCCTATTGTCATCCCGACTTGCTTAGTGCTGTGGCAAATAGGTGGGCGCTTATTTTACGATATGTGTTCCGAATAGCCCTCTGTTCTTGTATCACAATCTTCGTGACCGCCCCGGAAAAGAGAAGTAACAGTAACCCGGAAATTTAATTTTCGGGATCATGCACTGCGCACGTCAACATGTCGGTGAATATGAAAACAGAATTATTATTTGCCTGCCAGCTAGACATAAAAGGCCGAATACTACGACCAGAGTAAGGGCTGGCTTTCTCGCAACCAAGCATTTCAGCCCCCACAGAACTCCCTAGCATAATAACCCTCTAGAATGCGAAATGCTTCAGATGTCAATTGCACAGCTCTCAGTTAAAATAAGTACTGTTGTTGATGTATTACTGTTTTAAAACAATAGCGATATATACCTAAAGATCCGGCCAGTATCAAAGCCTTGGTGATGGATAAACTTAATATCTACACAACCCCGGCATTGACCCCGCCTCAAGGCACAGAACCTAAAATAATCAACTCCTCCGTGCCCATATCTCTTATCGTAACTGCTTCTATTTGTCTCTTTCTCAATTTCCTTGCGATTACAGCACGAATATTCACTAAAGCATATGTTATGAAAAGCGTTCAATTGGAAGACTGTGAGTACAAAAACGTATTTTGAAAACCTGTCTAATTACTACTATAGATTCCTTAATTTTCGCCGTGGTGAGAATATAGTTCTTTTAAATGAAACTCCTAAATCTTCTATCCCTCAGCTGACTTAACTAAGGCTGGCTTTGCAACCTTCACGGGAGTGCTGTTGGCAGCTGGGGCGGCAGGACAAGGCCGTTATCAATGGAACGTATCGATTGCACAGCTCCAGCGAGTCGCTCTGGTAGGTCCTCTTAACAAAGTCCTAGATACTTTAATCCTAACTTTGCATTTAGCTTTCAAATATTCTTGCGATCATCTATGTACCAGTAATGTTCGCGGCAAAGCTTGCTGTTCTCCTTCAAATAAATAGGATCTTTGCCGGCGCCCAGAAGAATTTCACATACTGGTCGGTACGAGTTTTGATAACAGTGAATGTCTTAGCGTATTCTGGGATATTCTTTGCCCGTGTTTTCGCCTGCGTTCCGCGAGAGAAGATTTGGAACCCGGCTATACCTGGACGGTGCATATCCACTAGTGGATCAATCATCGCTACTGGTGGTATAAATACAATCTCAGACTTGACCATTCTCTTTCTCCCACTTTATGGTGTTTGGGGTCTTCAAATGCCGCGAAAAAGGAAGTTAGCAGTTGGAGCAGTCTTTGGGACGGGGTTTTTGTAAGCAATGTACAAATCTCGTAAATTGAGACACCAAGAAAACTGATCCTTCTCAGCGCCTGTATATCCAGTATAATCCGGCTGGCCTATAGCGTCCGGCTCGCGCAGACCGACGACTTTACTTGGGGAATATACCCAGTAGACATGTGGGCGTACGTGAAGCGTCATTAGAGCATTTACCATTCCAATTCCATAATTAGGGGATATTTCTGACATAGAGCTGTAGTCTTAGTGAGTTTACCACTGTGATTCTGGTCGGTTGCTTTCCAACCTTTCCTCGACTACTCAATTACATCCGTGGAAAGGACTCGCACCCTGTGCGTTACCGATGGCCATCGGCGCCACCAATACTTAGACACACCGGTAGTACGGGTACCGACGCGTCCGGTACAACGGACTATTGACGTCGTGATCCCCCACCAGTGAAGCAAAGCACATCAAGCTTTACTTTAGAATAACGAGCGGGATCTAGTAAGGAAGAGTGTAAAGCAGTGCTAGAAGCGTAAACATGCTTAGGGGGAGAGTAACCCAGTCTTCCGACGTTGAAATATGGCAAATACCCCGAGATGGATTTTAAGAAGGGGGGGAACATTCAGAATTTGGATATTATATAATGGAAACCTCCCACAAACCCTAGGCGGCCGTCGATATTTGATTTGACCGGGCATGCATGAGTTAATATCCGGAGAATTAGGAAGATCTCACTCTATGTACTTTTTCTTGGGAAGCTCGGCGGCGCAAAAGTATAAGTCGCATGGTACAATCCTCAGCTAAAATGCGAGAGCTGAGGATGCGGAGAATTGATGATCATGGTATGATTTACTGAAGGAGCTGAGGAGAGGATTGAGTGAAGGAGTTCAGGGAGATTCGAGAAGGGCACGAAGCCGCAGGTGGCGTCTTATCACGTGCTCGTCCAAGCCACGGGCTAGACCCGACCCTTCCGTCCACCGTCTCTTGTCACGTTAATTTGTCACTAATCTGTCAACAATCTGCCGACAATATATCTCCACATGTATTTTAGCCTTACTGCGAACTACCAGCTTTGATAGTCACCATAGAATATCTTACTACCTCATCGCTTCTCGAGTTGCGGCTATTCTCGATGGCGTTGTCCTCGAATGACGATCTGATTTCCAACAAAACCCATGTATTTATTCGCGTCCCTCTGCCTGGGCGCATTCACAATAACTGGCCAACACTCACAGCCATGCGCTCAGCATTAGCTCTCCGACCGGCCTATAACCCTTTCTGACAAGTTACGAGAACAAATTTGAGCACTGCTCTGGCTGACGGATTGCCTTGCGCTTTTTGACCATGTATTTTTGGGTTTTAATCCTCTTTAACCTCGTGGCTCTCGCGATAGCCGACAGTCCAGCTACTACAGATAGCTACTACTTGCAATCTGGAGATTTTACGCTTCCAACACAAACCACAGAGCAAATCTACACTATTCAGACTATCGTACCGACGTCCAGCTTCTTCACCTGCACAGGAACCCATTGGTCGGATTGCGCTGGCCATACTTGGGCTCATAGCCATAGCTTCATGCACAGCTATATGTACAGCTTTACCAGATGTGATGAGGTTTGCACTGGGGCGAGGTGTACTAGATGTATATGCCGACTCGTCTGTTCCTTTTTCTGCGATTTGACGCTAACATTGCTCAAGGCTGGAGTGCTCCAACATTAGTATCTGCGCTTACGATATTTGTGCCAATCCCCACGTCGGTCCTTTCCTCGTCAAGCTCTACTGCAGCCTCCACAGGCGCCACTATACCTTCTATAACTACTGCGACGTCCATTTCTGTAGCGACGAGTGCATCAGCTTTGGCTGCCTCAACTGGCGCGGCAAGTAATTTACGACCGGTGCTTGTAGGAGCAGTTAGAGGAGGATTCTTGGCAGGACTTTTGGTGGCAGCATAATCGCAGTTAGACTACCTAGTTGAAAGGCTTATAGCCATTTGCTTTTAGTTGCATAACAGCATTTTCGGATAAGAACAATCAAGTCGGATATCGTCTGTCTTCGACGAAATCCGCCCCACGTAAAGCCAGCGCAAGAAATGCCACCAATCTTTACCTCTTTGATGAACTGCTTCGGTTCCCCAAGAAACCTCCTCCCTGTCCAGGGCTTTATCAAAGCCAATCCGGTCACTTCTAAATGCCATAGTAGTGTCAGGTCCGTTGAGTGGAAAGATACCAACCGCTCTACCTTGGTTAATCCGTGCACCCAAGTTCTATCACTCGTATGTTCCTCGTCGCAACGGGCTGTATTGCGGGAGTCTATGCTCAGGCACTAGGGTATGCGGGCTCGCTACACAGTTCTGCCTAAATCCTGATCTTCCTCGCCAATCTGTAACACGGCAGTGGGTACAAGAGCACAGCGGCACGCAAACAGTAGGTACGAAACTCCACCCCCTGGCAGTGCGAGGAAACGAATTGATACGCGGGTTAATTTGCAAGCATCGACTTCCAACCTACCAATCTGCTCGCGAGAGCGGGGTGTCCATCTCACCTGCCTTTTATGGCATGTACACTTTAAGAAAGCCCCCTGTAGATCTTTGGTTCCATGGTCGCGGGCTTTCAGTCTTAAAATCTTGGAATTTCTACCTATCCTCCTTCGACACCCTCTCATTCAGATCCTTCAGGTGGCCCATTTGACAGGCCTCACCTGAAGCCTATTCTCTCCTTGAAAATGGGCTGGAAAGCTAGGCTTCTCTTACTCATATCGTGCGCAGCCACCATCTGCGCACGCGCTGTGCCCGAAACGCATGTTGTCCACGAGAAACGAAACTCCATTCATTCCAGATGGACGAAGAAATTTCGCGTCCATCCCCGAGCCACGCTTCCAATGCGCATTGGCCTCTCCCAAAGAAATCTCGGTAACGCTCACAAGTATCTTCTAGATGTATCTGATCCGGACTCCCCAAATTATGGGAAACATTGGACCTCTGAGCAGGTGATTGAGGTTTTCCGGCCGGCAACAGAGAGCGTAGAGGCAGTTAGGGAATGGCTTACGGAATTCGGTATAAGCGCTAAAAGGGTTACTCTTTCAGAAAACAAAGCCTGGCTGGCATTTAACGTTAGTGGCCAAGAAGCAGAACGTCTTCTTCATGCGGAGTTTTACGAATATGAGGATTCCGTAACTGGTGGGAAGATTCCAGGTTGTGATGCCTACCATGTCCCTAAGAAGTTACAGAAACACATTGATTACATCAGTCCTGGCATTAAGCTGCTTGCCCCTTTTACGTCAGGGCGAAGCAAAAAGAAGAGGGGAACTAATGGAGGTGGACCTGTGAAACTTCCGAAAAAATATCATCGGCTTTCGTATCCAATGAAGATGCCAACAACCGGCAATCTCAGCAACTGTGACAGCATTATCACACCGGATTGTATTGCGGCATTATACCAAATTCCCCCCAATAAGATTAATCATCCGAACCCAGCGAATACGATGGGAATTTACGAGTCCGAGGCTCAGTATTATACGCAACAGGATTTGAACCTATTCTTTGCAAACTTCACTCCGAATATACCCAATGGTACGCACCCTGCCCTAGCATCCATTGATGGAGGACCAGGTCCCACGAATAGACTTTCAGATGCTGGAGGAGAAGTTTCTCTAGACATTCAGCTAGCCTTTCCAATCGTCTATCCACAAAGCATCACGATATACCAAGAAGACGACGCAGTTTACGAGCTGAATCCCAATCAAACTTACACCTGGGGGTTTAATCATCTGCTAGACGCCGTGGACGGAAGTTACTGCAATTATTCTGCGTATGGAGAGACTGGGGATGATCCAAACCTTGATCCTATTTACCCAGATCCTGCCCCTGGAGGATATAAAGGCCAAGTGCAGTGCGGAGTATACAAGCCTCCCAATGTGATTTCAATATCGTATGGCGGCCAAGAAGTTCATGTGCCTTGGGCTTATCAGAAACGCCAATGCAATGAGTACCTGAAGCTTGGGTTACAAGGGGTCTCAGTACTGTTCGCCTCGGGAGACGCAGGAGTCGGCAACTATCCTGCACCTTTCAGTGCTGACGGACCGACGGGATGTTTGGGTCCCCAGGGAACTATATTCAATCCCACTTGGCCAAACAATTGTCCTTGGATAACGAATGTTGGCGCGACAAAGTAAGTTATGCGTTTTCCTCTATATTCCCTGTAAAAAGAATTTATGACCTTTATGTGAGACGCTTTCTGGCTATCGTACAGTCAATGGCTGTAACATTTTGTAGCCCGCGCGAGACCTAACCCGTTCGTAAAAAGAGTCAAGCCATCATGTTAAGAACCATGAAGTTTTCTTTTAAACTAAAAATCAGAACTAAACATGAACAGAGTATATCCAGGCCATACAGTGTTTGAGCCTGAAAGCGCTGTATATGATCCTGCAGGCCATCCATATGCGGTCGATTATTCTTCTGGCGGCGGTTTTAGCAACATTTACAGCGTTCCCGATTACCAAAAGCAAGCTGTTCAAACGTACTTTGGAGAACATAACCCGCCTTATCCGTACTATAGCACAATTGTCAACAACACGGATTTAATTGGAAGCCTTGGTGCCGATGGTGGCATATACAATCGCCTCGGCAGAGGTATTCCAGATGTTGCTGCTAATGGAGATAACATAGCACTCTACAATGCGGGTCAATTTCAATTATCAGGCGGCACTTCCGCCAGTACGCCAATTTTTGCGTCCGTTGTGAACCGCTTGAACGAGGAACGTCTCAGCGCTGGAAAAAGTCCTATTGGGTTTTTGAACCCAGTGCTATACAAGAACCCTGAGGTATTGAATGATATCACTAACGGCACTAATCCTGGGTGTGGCACCGTGGGATTCTCAGCTGTTAAAGGGTGAGTTACACCTAGGAATCCATTGCAGGTATCATATTAATCACTCCTTGTAGATGGGATCCGGTTACAGGCCTGGGGACTCCAAATTATCCGAAGATGCTGGAGCTCTTCTTGAAGCTACCGTGACTCTACTATATAAAGGCTCGAGATGTTCCAATGGTGTATTCAGGGCATTTAGCATACGAGGGCCGCGGTATATGAGAATGACGACTGATTATATAAGGGCAAATACTACCTACTGAATAAAGGCTTACTGATGCATCGCTAAAGAGCGTTTCGTATTACCTGATGACTTATTTCCGAAATAATTCCTAAGAAGGCAGCATGTAGGGCATACAAACTTTCACTTGAGTTTTATCCTAGATTAAGCACCTAACATTTCCACAAACTTGTTTCTGAGAGCATTCGCGGCCATCGGATCTCCCCCTGATATAACCTCCCTATCAACGGTTATCTGCCTGACTTTCTCTCCCATCCCCTCCACCATTACTGCACCTGCATCTCTTAAGCTGCTTTCGACCCTATCAACCTCCCCTCTTAGCATAGTTTCCATGATCTTCTCCTCCGCATCCGACCAACTCGTAAGCTTATATCCCTTATAGGCGAAATCTCCCTCACCCGCCGCCCTTGTCGATAGAAATGCATACGGTCCGTCGCAAATTGCGGCAGTAGGCTTATGCTCTGCATGGAAGTGCCTCAGAATCCTCCCAAGATCCTTGTCGTCGCCTAAATCTGCCAGCGGCGCATGCCCGCCAGGGATGAGCACCCCATCAAAACTCTTCAGCTCCTCGTCCGAGATGTCGGCAAACCGGCGCGGTTTAGTGAAGCCATTATCACGCTTCATGCGTTCAATCAGCTCGTTTTCGCGGCGACGCTCGTAGAAGTTGCCGGCGAAGGCGAGGAGCGTTTCGCTATTGGGATCGGGCTTTGGTTCTTGGCCCTTGGCCCTTGGGCGAGGTAAATGTCACTTCATAGCCGGCGTCCAGGACTTTCTAAAGGGGTTTAGCAAGCTCCATGAGGAAGAAGCCGGGGGGTTGGGAGACGGTGTTACCGTCTTTATGTAAGGGGAAGGAATTGGCGTCGGAGAGGACGACGAGAATTTTTTTACCGGGCATGGTTGGTATGATTATGAGAACTTGACCTCTTAGAATAGTGGTTAACGAGTATGGGAATATCTGGAAACCACATTTTGCATCAAGAGCAATATATCGTTGAATGTGAGTGATCTGACATTATGATGACGTCGTGTGGTTCGGCCATTGGATGTTCCGACAGAATCACCCCAAACCGTACACATCCCTAAAGTCCGTCTGTATCGACACACCTGTTACGCGGGGAGAAGCTCACTATTGGTGATATATGAATATCAGTATAAAGAAGTATACGATTAGGGCTCTTAGCTAGGGTAAGACACGCGGAAAAGTCAAAGGCTATAAATCAGCTTGTAATTATTATTAATCCTCAAGCATATTATCTGTCACGACATTATATTCTGTGTCGTACATTCCATTTCAAAAATGAGTCACTTGGATTCTCTAACGGAACCGTACACACCGTCAATAAAAAGACCCGAAATCAGAAGAAAAGCAGGACAAGGCAGAGCATCTTCACAAGAAATAGCTCATCATCAAGGTCTAAACCCAAGATGCCTCCTTCAAAGAGCCGGCTGCTCTGTTAAAGTCGTCAACTTTGTCACTTCTTTTCACGTCCTTTATGTCCCTTATATCTCCAATTCTCCAAGAGATCTCTGACCCTCTACGCTCTGGGTTCTTCCACCTCCACCTTTCAAGATCCTGGCAACCTTGCTCAAGTGTATCAACTACCCATTCACCGAATACGGGAAACATCTTAAAGGCATGGCCACTATCGCCACCTGCAAGAAGAAGGTTGTCCCACTCGGGTACAAAATCAATGACATATTCCGAATCTTCAGTATCTGCACACCAGCATATGAACTGATCTACCAATGGGCGATGCTGGAATTGCGGGAGGGTCTCTGCTAGAAGCTGTCGTATAGAGCTCTCATCATGGACTGGAATCCCGCGGTTCTGACTAGCTTCCGGAGGCGGCAAGGAGACTTCATATTTGTAGAAAACTGACGTGCCGAGATTAGTGTAGCCTCCTCCATGTGCTGCAAGCTTTAAAAGCCCGGTATCAGGGTCAGGCTCAAAGAAGAAGCCCAAGTCCTGGCAATTGACTACCGGCATTCCAGCTAGTTGGTTTGCCTCCTCAGGAGTCAATTGGATGTGCGCGACACTCCAAGCTTTGGCTGTTAGCTGGCCACCAGCTGCAGGGAGAAGCTGGGCTGTATATGCTCCGAGGGCAAGAATCACTATGTCTGCGGTGTGAATGGCACCCGATCGTGTACGGATGTTCGGGGTACCTCGTACAAAGCTAGATTTTGTGGAAATTGCCTCAATCTCTGTAGCCTCTCCGTCTTCACCAAATATAAACTCTACACACCTACGAGCAAGCTCTTCGTACACCATCTTCAAAGCAGCGGAAGCATGTGCATAGCCCGCATGCTTATTGAAATACCCGCTCCACCCTTTGATTTCTCCCGTAAGCTGTGGGACATGGATTCGGATCGATTGGGATTCCGGTGTGAGATGGATCGAATCCGTGGGGAAATCCGGTTGGTTGTTGATACATGAGAGAATCTTGCTTGAGAGTACGGAAGCTTTTTCTGGGGCTGAACCGGATGCGGATACTAAATAGCCTGTGCGACGGAAGAAAGAAGACCAGAAAGGTGTTTCCCATGCGGAGATTGCTTTCTGGATTGATATGAGCTCGACTTCAGCAAAGTACGACACGCTGTATTGATACGAACTTTTTTCTCTTGGCTACTTGAACTGAGATCTATTCAAGGAGAACTTACCAAAGCCAATTTTGCATAAAATGGGTCTTGGTAGTCTGCTCGTACTATCTTATTTAAGTCATTGCCAGCGCTATAAGCTGAGGGCACGGTGTCTCGATCGATGACCTTCACATTGGTATATCCTCGCTCAGTAAGGTGGAAGGCGGCTGAGAGGCCCACAGTCCCTGCCCCTACGATGAGAATGCGAGAACTTTTGGACAGGATATCCTGACTGGGTGCCATTGATGGCGGATGAATATTCAAAATTAGTTGCGGTAAACGGAAAATTCGGTCTACCATGGATAGCCCTCATATAGCATCGACTATTATGGTATGTGCCGGCTTTTTGGATCCCAGCATCTTCTAAAGCATCATTTTCGTCACTGGGTGAGGTTATTCGTAAATGACGCCATTCATTGCCTAGTGACAGGCACGTGAGGATATTAGAAGCCTTGTTTCTATAGACTTTTTCCCCGGCATCATAATACCCTCGAATACAACAAAAGTGCTTTCGGCTTTTTACTTCATCTGCTAATCCGCTGACCCCACTAGGGCCAGCATCGAGCCGCCTTGATCATGTGACTTATAGTTAATAGAAGCAGAATAGTAACTGGTTTATACCAGATTGTAATGAGATATATAGGCATGCTTTTCCCGTGTCTGGGTTTGTATTCAGCTTCCACTGTCATCGAGCCCACTGCAGAATTAACCACCCGACATAAATATATGAAATTCTATTTCTTTCACCTCGAGGATGCACCGCAGTATGAGAATAACGAGATCACCCTTTCAGCCTTTGCAGCTAGCGGATTTATTGCTATAACCATTTAAATCTAGCAATTGAGGAAACTCACGCGGAAGTAACGGAGGTAGAGGGCAGTGATGATTTTATTAGGTACAAGTATGTAATTTAAATGGAAGAAGAGTCAAGCAAACTATAAACCAGGCGGAAGGCCGAACATGGCTTCCTAGAAGACTCCCCGCCAACCACGCAGCACCTAAAGAGTGAGCGAAAACTCTCGCGAATACGCACACCAAGCAGTGAAACCCTAGCGCCGCTGACGACCGTCCAACGACACAGCTTGGGCTCTGTGTTTCATCTGTGAAGGTGTAGTCGATAGATATGTTATGTAACAGATAAGGATAACATTAAAAACTTCCCGTTCAGTTTCGCTAACTGTAGAATAGGAAGAAGGGATCAAAAGGCAAGCCGATGATAGATACTATGCCCACACCACGTGATAGCCCGAGCAGTTTATGCTAGGCATTAAATCTCTTTCACTTTTCGTTTAAATATCTGCTGCAAATTCAAACTAGCGAGGATGTGGAGGCCGATATTGATGAAATCAGGGTATCTATAATTAAACAGAGCAGAGTGCCCGTCAAGTGGTTATCTACTTCCACCTTCCATTTCCAATGGGCACTATTTGTACACTACGTCTCATTATCCTTGTCATAAATCGTTAAACATGTCGAGCTCTTGCGGAAATTTCCAGTCCGATGGATCTACTACCATCCATGAGTGTTTTTTAATGCGTTGGTTTATCTGCCCTCTCTCGTGTCGTTTGTTCCAGCTCTAAGCTCGTAGCCGAAGCACTCGTAGCCGGCATAATACTCGTAGTCGATCCCGATACGCTTCCGGATCTCGCGGACGTCGCTTCAGACATAGTTGTCTCTTCAGCCACTTCGGACGGCCGCCTCATTGTCTCAAACTCGTTCGCCAGTTCCACTGCCGGGTCCCCTTCCTGGGTTTCACCTGTAGAACGATCCCCCATTTCCACCCCACGAGCTGGCGCATCATCCGCTTCTAGCGTCACGTCTTCTCTTATGGCTTCTTGGTTGCCTTCAGTTGCGTTGATACCTTCCGGCTTCTGTGCATGCCAGAAGACGCTTTTATGAAACCCGATTTAGCGGTGGCCAGATCTTGGCAAATATAGGTGAAGGAAAGAAAAGGAATAAATAAAGGGTTACTCACACAGTAGCATAAAAATGCCGTTTCTTATCATCCTTCAACTCCTTCCTCACACTAGCCAGAAAGACCTCCACCTCCTCTCTGCTCCACCCCAGCACCCGGGTGAACAGCGCCAGCGCACTGCTCGGCAGCCAATCCAATGTATCTTCTAATGCAAACCGCCCAAGCAGTTTGTTCTTCTCGCCTTTGGCCCATGACCCAATCGGCCACTTGTAATGTTTGGAGTGGATGTTGATGAAGCCGGCCCTGCGGAGTGATTCTGCTAGTGCGCCTGGAAGGTACATATCCATACCCATTTTTGCGGCGGATTCGCCGAGGAGCTGAGACCATTTCAGGAAAGGTGATTCGTCTGGCGTTAGCTCAGGGTGAGAATGGCAATGAGGTGGGAGGTAGAAGTCCTGAATTTCGACATAGCCGCCAGGTTTTAGATTTCTGTTGTTCTGATATCAGACTCAAAGAGGCTCGGTGAAGTCTGGGGAAGTGTATCTGGTCAGTTTTTTAGTTTACATACGTATAACACTGGCTGAGATATCGTGGCCAGTCTTTGAACGCAGCCATCATAGCTCTCGAGTGGATGAAGTCAAAGGGTTCCCGGAAGACCCAGTCATGATCCGCGTCATCAATAAGAAAACTACAATTTGGCGGTACCCTATATGGACTCATTATGTGTTAATGTGCAGTGTTGATGTGCAGTGTATGCTGATGAATACTTGGATTAACTTACTCGGTTGGTTGAATTGGGCTATGAAGAGTCAGTACAAGTCCGTTGAAAGAGTTTTTACAGGTATGTAGAGGCATGAGCTCACCTCAAATCCGTACCGAGAACCTTTGCTGAAGGGTGTTCTTCTGCAAATTCAATTGCCCATATTCCAGTTCCACACCCAACGTCGAGTACATTCTGAACATTGTTCGGAATCGGGGCGCGATATAGTGCGCCATCCAAAGTTAATCGGAACGCATGATGCTGAAGATCTAATAGCAATATTAGTGGACGTTAGCCACAGCAGGCCCATGCTCCAACTTACCTAGCCGATCTTTCTCTACCTAATGGATGAATCTGATTAGCATCGCGCAAGTTTTTCACCCGGTTTTGACGGAGCTAGAATACCTCATCGTTCGGTACAGGGTATTCTTTTTGTGGGTCAGTGTAAGTAATATTACATGTGTTATTATCCCACAGCTGCACAATGACTTACTGCCGTCTGCATAAGCATGGTACCGCCGTCCATTCTCGTAGCGGAACTCAAAGACCGAGGGTGTGACAGACATGGTCAATCTAGAGCAGCACAACAGGTGCTGAAGTTAGAAACGACAAACTGTGGGGTATAAAGGTCTTCAAGTACGAACGTGGACTCATTATCGCCGAGGGCCGAGTCGCGTTCGTCGCTCTGTCATGGATCGGGCCGTTAGCCACTCGTAGCGAAGAGGGGTGGGCTGCACGGCCCGAGGCCGCCTCTAGGGTTTGAACTCTCACATCGGCTTCCAACCATGGACCTGAACTGTGGTACTCCTCGTCCTCCGCCATGTGGATCGAGGTGTGCAACATGTCGCGAAGAGTCGTCTCCCCTCTCATCTTTTTCTTTCCAGCGTCATATGAGATGGGGGTTGCCAACCCTGGCTCCCATCCGCACAGTCGGTAACGAGTAGACGAGTGGCCGGCGGCAAAGGAGCGATTGGACGTGTCGAATGCACCTCAGAATAGACCGGTCAATTTGGCTATATTGAACCCCCCAAATTCAACCGGATCATACATTGTTCTAGAACCTAGTCAGCCGATTTCTCCGCGCGCCAGTTTTGCATTGAACGTGTTCGTGATACAGATCTGGCGTTCCTACCGTCAGCGGCTTGTAAGTCAGCTTGCCATAGGCTATTATAGACGTTCTGCATGGGTTTTTGGGTACATGGTCTTGGGTCGCCAGAGTATTCATCTTTCTTTAATACAGGAGGAGTCAGTTAAAACTTGGACACCTCACCGTTGATCCGCAAGCGCCGCGCCCCGCAGACCTAATTTTGGTCACCTGGTGTGGTTTGCCGTAGATTGCATATCGGTTGGATCGCTAGAGGCAGAATCCTCCGGGAAAGGGCAGGGGTGTTTGACATCTGATGCATCTCCTGAATTAAGAGAATGTCTCTATCTTAGTCGATTATAAATGCAGACTCAACATAAATATATATTCTCTTCTCTTTCTTCACCTGCTAACTCCCTGTATCAACTCAACCGAAGAGCTCCCATAATTGCCGTGCTGCCTGTTAATATACATCCGATAATATCCGCGCGTGGGCCTCTGAGTGGTATGCGTATCCCCGGAGTCTGACTGACGCGTTCACCGGACGAGGCTCCAAGTTTGGCGTTTCGCATTCCGAAGAGAAATTATTCCGTATTACGAACTGGCTTGGTGTATGGCCCAAAAGGCTCCGTTGGAATACAAACAGACAGCTACCGAAGCTGGGAAAAAGACCTGACGGCACCACTAATCTGCCTTTGGAGACTAACCCTTATTCTTTGCCATCAGCTCCCGTAGCCTTTAAAGTTCCCGAGGAACTGTTTCAGGCCGCATCCACAATATTTCTTATGCCCTGTCTGGGTGGAATTCTTCTGCGTCCGGGGCGAAACATAAGGGTAGCAACCAGAGTTAGGAGCCAGAAGCAGCAAAGCTATTAAGTAGTTTTGAGAAGGTGAGGCACGGGACTTGGAGGAGAAGAAGAATATTCCGGTGAGTTCGGTTGCATCTGTCGCTAGAGAAGGTGAGTTTTACAAGGTTGTTATACAGTTTCAGCCTTGGAATCGCGGGCGGAGGAAGTAAAAGCCTTGCTACGAGTCAGGCCGGCGCCGGCCAATTGATGAGCAACAAGGTATAACAACGAAGACCCTTCTGCGTTTGAATGAAACGCGGTATGGTAGGAACATCTATTGGGTCAGTGGTTTTGTGGAACAAAGATGCTCAGACTGTCCTTTTCCGGGCAAAACGGGCCCGATTGAAGTATTCTTTTCTTGAACTTGCTTGTAGCTGATTCTTCCAGAGTTGAAAGAAACGTGTTGCTCTTGACGATGCGGAGCTTAAGAAGGGCACGGCTTGAGCCCATGGTGGCGATGACGTCTTCAGCGACGCAGCTGTGTACTCTCCAGCCTCAGCAGGCATATGCAACGATATACCTGGCCTTGATGGATGAAGGAGTTTGGGATGAAAACACGATGGCGACTTGATTTCTCCAAGACTGGCCAATGAGCGCCAAGAGAGGGCTAGCTCAAACTCACAAGGCACCCCTCCACAGCTATCAGCCCTCAGCCGAATAAGGATCTTCTACAACCCTATTGGCCATATTATTCTGCCGTATATACAGCTTGAGGATAGTCAAGTTTTGACAACATCAAGTCCCCACTAAACTAACCTTTAGAGTATGCCAAAGCACTATTGCCTAGCATATGAACCGAGTACTCAGCCTCATCGTTTACGGCGCTTCTGCCGCAAAGAAACACTAGGTGCAGTCAGTCGTGAGTGTATATATCTTCTCGAACAACTCCCGTGAGTCCTCTCCATATTTTTCTTCTGTCTCTCTATCATCTCCATTGTCAGCTGAATTTATTGATAAAAAAAATAAAAAAATAAAAAAAGAGAATTTCAACCATGGACCCAACCCAAGCAAAGCCCGAGAGGTCCTCTCAACACCCGCGCGGTGTCTCCGAGCTGTTCAAGCAAGAGCTGCGCGACAAGTACTACGAGCAGCAGAACCGCAAAGTCTCGGCCGCACCAGCCCTCGACCCCGCCGACGACCTCTCCGCCGACGACCTCGCCGCCTTCTCCGCGCACTTGAAGTCCTCGACCCGCATCCTCGCCCTCTTCGGCGCCGGCCTGTCCGCCGCCTCAGGAATCCCGACCTTCAGCGGGCCCGGCGGGTTCTGGTGAACCTACGACGCCACGGAGCTGGCCTCGCCTTCGGCATTCAAGCGCGATCCCAGCCTGGTGTGGCAGTTCTACAGCTACAGGCGACACCAAGCGCTGAAGGCGCAGCCGAACCGTGCACATATAGCTCTGGTGGAGCTCGCGAAGCAGAAGCCCGACTTCTTAGCCATCAGCCAGAACATCGACGGTACGTCCTGTCCCCCAATGCCCCCTACCTCGCGAGTCCTTCACCCCTCTCCCAATTTCCCCCCTGAAGCACAAAAGCCAGAGAACCAGCAACAAAAGCAAAGCCACACGACTAACACCCCTACCTCTCTCCCTCTCTCTCCCACAGACCTCTCCCAACGCGCCGGCCACCCATCCGCACAACTCGAGCCCATCCACAGCTCCCTCCTCTCCGTCCGCCGCACCTCCTCCACCTGCACCTCCCGCCCAACCCCCAACACCACAGACGCGATCGAGCCGGCCCTCGAGCTCCCCTCCAACCCCTCCATCACCTCCGCCAAAGCCCCCCCAAAAGCCGTCGTGGTGGTGGCCGAACTCCCCCACTGCCTGACCCGCACCACGCAGCTGCTGCGGTCCGACGTAGTCCGGTTCGGCGAGAGCATCAGCGCAGCGACCACGGCGCGGGTCGCGGTGGTGGACATCGAGCCGCGGTGGGGGAGGAGCGAGAATGAGGGCGGAGGAGGGCGAGGGCGAGGGCGAGGGCGAGGGCGGGAGCGGGAGGGGGATTGGTTTTTCCGGGGCGATGCGGCGGTGCTGGTGCCGGTGCCGGTGCCGGTGATGCTGGAGGCCGTTGTTGGGAGGGTTGGGTGAGGCTTGCGACGGGAGGGTTAAGCGGGGCTGTGTTGTGGTTGTTCTATTTAACGGTAATTTTTTAATTTTCGGTGTTTATGCAGATCTGTGTGCGTGTGTGCGGTGGCTTGCCGTTAACGCGTTGGAAGAGCGAAAGGGAAGAATGGAAAAAAAAAATAGTTGCTCGGACGCAGCAGCAAATGCAAGGCCAGCGGTGGCTTGGGGCTGGCAGCAGCGGGCAGCAAGCGGGCAGGCATCAGGGCGGTGGTTTGGGCCAGTGTGGTGCGGCCAGCCAGGCCAGCTAGGCTCGTCTCAGCCCAAAGTGAAGGTCGCTACTGCATCCCAAGCAGGGCGCGCGACGAAGGCACTGGAAGACTAACTGTATAAAAGGTTGAGGGAGGGAGGTGTGGCATGACGGACTGACGAACTGACTGACAAGACCTTTTTCTTCCGTACTCTTTGGCTTCTCAGTCTCCCAGTCTCTCAGTCTCGCTGGCTCTCAGTCTCTCAGTCTCTCAGTCTCGCTGGCCCTCGCCTTTCTCTCTCGCTCTCACCTCTCTGGCCTACCGGGAGCTTCAGTTCACATCTTGGCTGTTCAGTTCGTCACCTTGTTTGGCGTGTTGAAGCGCGCGACTCGCCCCGGGCTCTCTGCCACGTCCAAAACCCAGTCAAAACCCAGCCAAACCCAGCCAAACCCGCCCGCCGCCCAGTCACATCGCAGCCCCGCACCGCTGCAATCATGCAGCGACACGTGCAGCCCGCCCCCGTGCAGCAGCAAAACTCGCCATCTGAAGCTGCACCTGCTCCCGTCTTATTAAACACAACAATTCCAGCTACTCCTCCACCCATGGCTGAAGTACCAGATACCTACCGCGGCCGCTTGTCCCAGTTCCGCATCCTCGAGGAATCCAGGCACGCCTTGATAGAAGTGCGCTTTTTCCCCCGATTCCAAACCTCTCCAAGAGCCCCAGAATGAAAAGCCCGTTTCCTTAACCCTCTCTCTGTGTTTCTCTCTCTCCTGCAATCCGCCTCGTTTCTCCACTCACTAAAAACACTAACAACTTTTAACCCCACCAGGAACTCCTCGACAAGCTAGAATCTGCAGAGTCGAGACTGCAGCAAACAGAGCTCGACCTCCAGAGCGAGCAGAATGTGCGGAGACGACTGCAATCCGAGGTCGTCGAGGCCAAGGAGCGGGAAAACGCCCTAGTAGAGAAGGCTGTATGCACCCCCATCCCCCATCCCCCA
>KV750017.1:9811-23433 GCA_001692915.1 Glonium stellatum
CGGCGAGACTTACGGCGAGGCTTACGGCCTCTAACTAAGGGCAAATACCGCTTACCGACAGCCCCTAGGCTGTCGGTGAACTATAGGGTGGTAGTTACCCATAGTTAATTAAAATTAAAGTTTTTTTAAGGTTTCCATGGGTTGTTCCAACGCCACACGTAGTTAAGGGGTAACTATAAGGTTAAAACGAACAATCAGATGTAACTACGGAATTATAACGAACTACGAGTAACTACGAGCAACTATGGCAACTATACCGACGCGTAGTCGCTTTATAGAACTAGGTCTAAGCTATAGAGTAGTAGTTACCCGTAGTTAATTAAATTTTAAATTTTTTTAGAGTTATTCCGACGCTCTAGATAACTATAAGATTATTCTAAAATAAGGCGAACAATTAAGTAATAACTATAGAATTATAATAAACTAGGGACCACTATAATAGACTATGGCGGCTATACCGACGCGTAGTTGCTTAATTGAACTAGGCCTAAATTAGGCGGTAGACATTCGCTGATTCTATTGAGAAAAGGAATAGACTCTGATCGGGTCAAATAAAGATGGCAGAGTAGGTCTAAACCCGTGCTGGGAAAGGATTACACAACTAGCTTTGCTA
Organism: Glonium stellatum; assembly: GCA_001692915.1. Taxonomy (NCBI): domain Eukaryota; kingdom Fungi; phylum Ascomycota; class Dothideomycetes; order Gloniales; family Gloniaceae; genus Glonium; species Glonium stellatum. Next base: position 10,425 of record KV750017.1, read on the forward strand.
CAGGATAATTATTATAGCGCTACAAAGTCATATGCTGGAGAAGTGCACAAAAGAGTTCATTAGAGACGGCTGGAGCGTAGCGCGTAAGGGGCTGACGGATGACGTCAGCGCAGCGCATGGATACGAGAAGTCACAGAAACAGCTCGTACAAGTCAGCTACGTCACCATACCTATTGCAGCCAGGTTAGTCACGTGCTGATTTATTACATCCACCTTACCCTGCCGAGAACACTTCTATATACTTGTCCTATATATATATATCTTGATGCGAGCATTGGTCTTCTTCTGCTCCCACCTTTTTGATAACGGCGTCAGTAACGGCGTGCGCGAGTCGAAATGGTGGCGCAGAGGATCTGATCCTTGTTTCCTTCCCAGCCTTGCAGGATGTCAGCCTCTCCTTTTTGCACGTTTTCCTCCACTCATCTTTCATTTCTACACCTCTACACCTCTACACTTCCTACCTATCCCACCACCCCCCACCTACACTTCTACTATCCACCCGACACGGCCGTTCCGGCGAAGGGCGTGATAACATGATACCTACCCGGTCATTCTAATGGCCCTTCGTTAGCCATCAGCGTTCGCCACTGTACGTAACCGTCACGTGCCAAGTCGCGCAGCGCTTGAGTACAGAATTATACTTAGTACCATGGCTTCATTTCTCCATAGACTCCAGGCACCCACACAGCCCACACGAGATCAACCTCAATTCCAGCTTTCATCGCCTCAGACCCCAAAAACCATCCATCGACCGACTTTGCCCAAGAATCCCAACGCGCCCGACAGTCGTTATCAGCTTCAACAGAAGTGCATCTATGAGCGCGCTTTGCCCGGGAAAGCATACGTTTCGGCCCACATCAACCGCCTGCAGCATGGCTTCTACGAAAGTAGTGCAACGCATGAACGCCCGCTAAATAATGTGTATTTTGTCTCTGTCCACTTTGTCTTTCATCCTGCCGATGCCATTTCGCACCGCTTCAAGTCGGCAACCATCCGCATTGGTGTTCACAGTGACTTTGAACAGTCCGATGATCCTAAATATCACTGGTACTACCCACCCTCAGCGAGCCCACGGTTCCTCAAACACGCGCCCGAACTCATGTATGGCGCTGTCTCCCCGGAAAATTTACAGTGGAATTTCAGCCTATCAAGCTCCCTGGGAGTCTCCCAGACGCCTGTATCTGCGAACCTTAACCCTTCCGGCGGCGTCAAAGCGAGCTACAAACTTTACACCATGATGAGTATTCAAGGCTCCCTGCGCACATTACGTAGTCCGCTTGGCCTAGCTTACGACGTTGAAGACGGTTTAGCTGTCTGGACCCTTGAGGAGAATTCTTTGCAAAGATCTGGCCTGCCTCGGGAGTTTGATTTCGTTTTGCTGGTGCATAGGCCCGATGATGTACAGGATATGTACTTGAGTGTAGATGTCGATTCCGTCGTCGATGCTTGGTTCGGGCATTACCCGCAGTGGTACATGAATTCGCAGTCGCACCAACCCCTTCACAGACAATTTCTCGACTTCCAGACCGAAATTGGCCAGAAATTTCAACCGTCTAAGCTTGGGAGAGGTTTCAATTTTGCCGATCTACCGCTGCCACTTGACGACTACGTTTCCATGCCCGGTACCACATATCCTACAAACGTAAGCCATAGCTTTGTGCTAGGTTATCTATGGGCGTCACACTAATTATTACCATTAGGACACGGCAAACTCCACTGGTTCAAGATTGAGCCAGCATTCATCAGCCGTTCAAACCGTGCAATCGAAGACTCATAATCACCAAGCAAATGACGACACAGGACATCGCATCTCGAGCAAGCATAGTTCTGGCCTCGGTAACTCTAGCAATCGGAACAGCTGGTGCCCAGACACCTTGAATGTCCGCGTATTACTCGAGCATTCCAATTCCCAATCACCCTCTTCTCATCGTTATTCGGGCTCTCCGAGAAGTGGTCAGGAACCCTTACGGCACAGGTCAATCCGGCGGTCAAAATCACGTACAGGTTTAAACGAGTTTAGCGCACAGCAGGCAGCACACGATTTTACTCGTGACGGTTCTAACGGAGTAATATAAGCCTAAGCAAGAAAATAACCTCCTTCCGGGTTCAAAATCTATGTGAATGTTGGCTTCAGCATTTCATTGGATAGTAAACACCCAAACAGATGGGACCACTGGCCCCAGCCGTGACTTCTCGAAGCGACCACTTTGTTTAGGGCCTGAATTCAAATCAGTTAGGGAATAGATAAACATCTATTATCACGAGGCCACGACCCTGTTCTATTTAACTAGAATATGGAGTCTAGTGTATTGTTTGCATTTTCACCAAAACCAAAGTTTATTGTGATCCCTAATATATCATCGACATCCTCACCCCCTTTTTTGGGTTTCCTAGAGCAATTGCTGCTACAGAGAAGAACGATTATATGCTGTGACCAGGCACGGTTTTAATCCTCTAGGGATCTCGTGCCGAAAGAAAACGTCGTAGTTTTTAGCTATATTTTCAAACAGGTCTTAGGAATGTTTCCATTAGCATTGTCCTACTCTTAGAACGAGCATCTTCATATCATCCCCTCATGAGTAAATATTCAAGATGGGTCACATTTTCCTTCAGTACTAGGTCCAGGAAGAATGGATAATACCGGAGAAACCGTTGTCAGTTGCATGATTATCAATGCCTTGCCTTGAAAAGGCTTTTTCCTTACCATTTGTGCCATCAGTGGGCCACCGCATACCGTGACCAACTTTTCCATCATCATCCCAATTGGGAAACCACTGGTGTTAAAAAATTCTCCGAATGCCACATTTTCAAATTCCCGGGTTGCCTTAATATCTGCACTGACAGTATCCAGACTACCACCCTCGAGCCTAGCTTTTCTCATTACCTTACGCTCTATTGAGTTCGTGTTGCGGAAATCGCTTGCTTCGATACCGCGGTCAAGGCCGTGTGATTCGATTACCAAGATATACTCTGCTGGACCTCTCTGCAATGGCACATCAATAGGTATCATACCGAAAGTCTTGGCAATAGCGAGGCGCTGCTCGTCTTTGTCAATTGCGTACACCTTTTAGCACCACGGAGCTTAGCTAAGTGTTGAATCAAGAGTCCAACAGGACGCAGCTTTTCCGGCGTCACATTTTTGGGTGCATTTACGCATGTTAGATCAGCATTTAGTACGCGGCGGTACTCAGCCAGGTCCCCGGGATAACCGCCGGTCAAGTGAGAGTAATCAAAAATCCCAGCAAGGCGATTGCCGTACATATTAACCATCATTTTTGATGGATTTGTCCTATCGCAGAGTGAATACTCTTATCGTTGGCAGTAATCGCATTTTCCGCAGGCGATAACCGGCAAAATTATAACTCTATTCCCTGCATTCCAGTACTTGACCCGAGATCTAATTTCTTCAATGGAACCGATAGCCTCGTATCCCATGATGTCACCTTTTTCCATTGCTGCGTTCAATTCGCCAGCGTACATGTGCAAATCGGAACCGCAAATTATGCGGTGAGTTATACGGCCAATAGCATCGCGTGGTGCAGTAATTACGGGCTTCACCAATTCCCCAGCCGGATCAATTTAGTCCCCATTCAGAGAGCTGCTTTCGCTCTCTCAGTTGGATAAGGCTTGTAGACCGTCGTATACACCGGGCCGTATTCTCGTTGATCCTAGCTGAGAATAATAGGGGTCTCAGGAGAACTGACTGTAGTGCTTGTAACATATTTTTCTATTGTTGTTATACTGCCCGGCTGGCTATGACTTTATCTTCACCAGACAGCCTGAAATGTGCAAACCCATTTTCGTAATCAACTGGTCAGAGTGCTGGAACTGATGTTGCAAGTATCTAAAGTTTCTTTCATGGAACCACAATTCCATAGAAGATATACGGAGCATGTAAAGCTCTATTATTTTCATGCTTATTAGTAAGAAGCCTATTTTAACGCTGTACGAGAGTTAAAGATCTTAAACTTTACAAACTTTATAATAAGACGGTCTTGGCAGGTGTGTGCAATGCTTTAAATGTTATAGTAGATAGGCCCTAAATAGCAATATACGCGTAATGTAACGCCTTGCGCACTTAATTATCAACTGGGCGGTAACTTTTAGTGGCTTTCTTATATAGATTAACTACTTAGCGTATACCCCTTTACGAGTCAACTACTACTAAAGTATTTTTCTAATAATCATTGCACAACGAATAATTACCTAATACTTAGAGACCCAAACTTTAAGATATTATGGTAGGTGAAAGGCAGAGGATAGAGAATAAGGTAGGGCAGAGGGGTGTGGTGTGCTCGAGGCAGAATTCAAAACAGCGAATATCAAGTGATAAGTTTGTTCCACGAAGCTTTTATTATAACCAGAGTTTAACTCTTAATTCTTACTAAATTAGGCCTAGATCGAGGAGTTTCGGGGTATCTATAGAAGTATATATAGAGAGTCCACATGGACTAGACATAGGGAGGCTCCACAGCTTCCATCCACTTGCAAGTCTGGGTCAGGCACTATCTGCAATATCCGCGCTTATACAGTGTATTCTATTTACTACAGCTTTATAGCTACGTAGATTGGATTTCTTCTTAGTCTATTATGTCGAAATCATAGGATCTTCGAAACTACAGCGCAATGTTATTATGAATAAAATGTTACCGTTGACTCCGGGAACGACCCATAAAATATTGTTATTAGCTTCGGGAACGGGTAAGGACCCTTCAACTGCTATGGTAGCTAAATGACGTCGCGTTACATGCTATTGCGGTTATGATGAAACAGTTACCCCTTGAGTGCTGTAGTCTTCCAATTCCGAGCATCATGCCAAGAGCATGACAGCCCCCAGGTCGATTTATATACGGATGACAATTTGGGAACCTTTGCCAACTAATGCATACAGTTATGAAGCCAGTCCCTAAAGGCGAGAAATCAAGATCAGCTCATTACCTTACGCCATAAATCTCACCACTCCAAGTACGCCTTGGATCCAAAGAGAAAGCCTATAAGCACCCATACTACGTTATTATGGATTGAACGAATAATAAGTCAGTTGGTTCCTAGACAGTAAGACGCACATTATTTTCCAAAGTGCAAAGGGCTTATTTGCCTCGTCCGATGGATACAAAGCCAATCTTAGCGTTCTGAAGCATCTCGCCAACCTCGGGCATCAAACAGCACAGATGTGCTATGTCTTTGAGAGCAAAATCGAGACTTACGGTGTAGAAATGGGAGTATAAGGCGGAAAAACCAGGATCTGAAGAAGCAGTGTGCAGATACCTTCCGAGAGCGGGATAAGCATGAATCTGAGGACATGCACGTTTACAAGCATAAAAGATATCCGCATCATAGCATTAGATGCAGGGATTGCGCAGAGGCGTTTTCTAACAAGTTGTTATCCCAGGTGACTTCTGAATTCACCGAGGTACGTCAAGCTGACTGACACCAAATCCAGGCTAACAGCGCGACAGCGTGGAACAATAAGCACTCGGCTTTTCGTAATCGTTCTTCTAATAAACGCCCACTCATCTCTTTTTAAGCCAACCAATTTCATATTTAATAATACGCTATCATTAGAAGCAACGTCGATCATGCCATCTCTCTGAGACGTATACCGAGTCGTCGTCGTTCACGTTACCGAGCAGCTACCATCCAGCCCTTTCGCAAGAGGTATTTCAGATAGCGCGTGCTCTCCGATTGAGCACCAATTGCTTTATGAAGTTAATGCAATTTAGGCTGTCTCTGAAGCAATTAAGGACTACGCTTATGAATCCAGGGGGTTACAAATGGCATTCATTATGTACTATTCATAGACGTATTTGGATGAACGAACCCATGAACTGCCTCCGCCACAGCTAAACTGGAGAGCGAAATACATCGGCATGGTAACCCATGTTCCATCAAAGGATCCAAAATCTTTCTCAAACTAGCAAAGCGATACCCTCAATTCAAGAGTACGGTGTGGTGTAGCTAAGAGCCTAATAGCGAAGCTCGTAAGGAGCTAGAAGAAGCGTCAAATATAGTGCGCGTCCAGTCAGCGTCTATATTTCAGCTTACGCTTTTTAGTATGGATATCGTCCTAGACGGCTATACTTGCCCCTGCTCTGTAGGATCAAACCGGCTTGCCACAACATGGATGAAGTCTGGAAGGAAACCAAAGTACTTCCAGCTCATCACTCTGGTTAGAAGCTTGGGACGTTGTTGTGATTAAGGTACAATCAGAGTTACAAGTGGATAGAAGCCGTGGAGTTTCTATATATTGAATTTATGCGGAACCCCCATGTATACCCCCATAAAGGCCCCAAAAGTTCATAATTATATCTAACTTAATAAAAATTAAAAGTCAAACTTTGATTACTATAAAAAGTTCTTAAAAATAATTTTATTACTCTAAACCTTAAATTTTAAAATTTTATATAACTTCTATATAACGTTAAATAAAGCTTTTCACTAATAAGTGTAGAAATAGTAGAGCTCCACATGCTCCATAGAAGAAGCTCTAGATACTTCCAACCCTGGGTACAACTTCGTGACATTCCAGTTATTTACTCGAATGTTGGTGGGATCCCAGAGGTGAAGCTCGGCATTCCACACATCATCCCCGTAAATGTGCTAATAGGCGAGAGGATTGGACCGGATAACTACGTCGTTCCAGGTCAAGATATTGACCCTTGGTTGACAACTTTGGACAAGCTAATGACTGATAAAGAGGAATATGAAAGGCTTCCACAGCTGGCAAGAGATGAAATCGTTGAGTGGCTTCAAGGACTAGATCACACAACTCATGAGGCGTGGTTAATGACGCTAAAGCGAATAGATCTTTAATAGAGCTTTCCAGCGTATCATGTGAACTGTTTTTGGATGTAGTATATACCGTCCTTGCTTTTTCACGACTTTGCTAAAAATTACACCTGCACACCTAAAGTAATCCCTTGATTGCCTAAAACATTTTCAATCGTTAGCTCTAAGGTTAAGGAATATTAGTAATCTTTGCTTTAATGCAACGTCCGCAGGCCTTCCTCAATCGCGACTCCCAAGGCACCACAGCCGATAACAACCCAGGTCCACTTATTTCCAAATTCCTGCATCTGTGGCCAGAATGAATTTTTCTCCTTGCGCCACCGCAAAAGCTCCTGCTCTTTTTGCGAATCCGTACGTTTGTATCGCTCCTCTCGGTTTGTCTCATTTTCCCTGTCCCCGCTGAAATAACGTAAGAAGGCGTAGTTGGCTAATGGCCCCAACAGCTCGATAGGTGCTAGCATGTCCGATCCAAAGAGGAGAAGAGGAAATGAGAGATGCACGAGTGCATCACCGAGATAACTAAAATGTCACAGAAAATTAGACACATTAGTCTATACAGGTATAGGCATTGTAAGAACGGTAACATACTTTGGATGCCTAACAATGCTCCAGACACCATCTCTCTTCAAACCACTGCTATTCTGCCGTTGGTAGATATCAAGTTGATAGTCTGCTAATGTCTCGAGCGCAAAGCCAGCAGAAAACAAACCTACGGCCAACATTTGTACGTAGGGATGATATCCTGTCAAAACGGCGCCCTCATGCCTAAAGGGTGCAGTGAAAGGCAGACTGATGATGCTTTGGAAGACGGCCTCGGGTAGGAATATGGTAAAGAGCGCCCTATTCCAGAAGCCGTCTTCTTTCTTGATGCCGCTCTCTTCGTATCTTGCATCGTCAGCACCACGCTTGATGGATCGTGAGGCAATACGATAGAATAGACGGCCTCCCCACGCAGTCACACCGGTCAGAATCAATCGCTCGGGCCAAGACAGGCGACCCAATGCTTGCGAAAGTGACATGCCCTCGACAAGACGGCGCCCAACAGCAGACCACCATGCATTTGCTACTTGTGCACTGGGCCATAGCCAGTCTTTGGCTTCGACACGGTTCGTGTGTCGTCCAGCAGCCCAGGCCAAGAGTGCGAATGAGGAATGCAATGCCAAAGATGGAGCAAGCGTGTCTCTGAAAATTCCCACGTCGAAAAGAGATGCCGATTGGAAATGCGGTTCAGAGTGATAATAGTCAGTGCGTGTAGCTTGGGGCGATGCGGAAGAGTTGAAGTAGTATTGATGCGGTTGGCGATCAGCTACTTGAACTTCGATATCGGGTTGCGGCCTTAAATCCGAGTAATGCCGTCCGTCAGACGGCGGTGGGCGCTGGAACCATGAAGAGGCCATTGCTAATGCACTAACATTGGGCGGGTGAAGGATGAGATGAGTAGCAAAGTGATGAAGGAGACAGAAGAGACGGCAAGAGACAGGAGAAGATGAAAGAGGGGTGGTAGGGCATAAAAGACACATGCGAACTGCTGACACTCCTGTTGCAGCTTGTCGCATCTTCCCCGCAAAATGATGACGTAAAGGCGCATTATGCAAGGCGGAAGCTGCTCCGCAACATTCACCACCACGTGACCACCTCGCACTTCCTCACCTCTTCGAATCTCTATATCTCTATATCTCTATATCTCCATATCTACACATCTCCACTTCTATGGCCCACCCTACCTCCATCAAGGCCAGAATCAGAATCCATTAAGATTCGCAAAAGTTTCAGTCAGAAACTCGGATTTGACCCGATCGTAATCGTTAGGTGAAATTTCATGCCACACAATGCGAGCCATTATTTGAAAACAACTTTGATAGTATTCATTGCATCAGATCCAAATATGAACTTTAATTCGCCAATTAGTTACTATCGCCATTCAAAATTTACCACAAAATTCATCTGTCCTAGAAAAGAAAGCCATTCCCCAACCACTTTTCCTTCCCACCTCGCCTTTTCATCTCGTCACTTAATAGACCAAATGCAAGCTGTCTTTGGGCCTGGGACAGCGTGAAAGCACCTAAGCTACAAAAGTACGCTTGGCCTTTATCTGAAGGCCCAAGTAAGCGGTAATAGCTTGGGTCAGAGACTGGTCCAAGGAGGCTTGCTGGCTGGCAATATCGGCTGATTCAGACTGAACCATGTCGATCAAACCGAAAGCAATAGTCTAAAATAACTACTAATCAGCATTTGTCGCTTTTGAGAGACATGAAGCACAGATTGTGTTAAGAGCACTCACGTCGACAACACCCTCAACCGAGCGCAATACGGCCGCAACTGGCGCGCCGATGAGAGGCACATCCGAGAAGAGGCCTGCTTTACCAATGAGGATAGACAGAAGAGCCTGATGCACACGTACAAACTAGAAGCGTTGCTCATGTTAGTTCAGACGCCAAGGGTGGACATGTAATGATCAAGTGAAGAACGAACCTCTCTGAATGCATCAAATATGGCTTGAGAATCGGCGTCAGTTGTCACGGCCGGGGTTCCCTGCATGTTAGAGATGTCGCTATTGGCAGTAGATACGATATCTTGGAAGCCGGCAATTATTTGCTTGTTCCCACGTTAGCCACCTAGGCAGTGGAGTTCGGCTTACGAACTTACAGGGAATGGACCCAGACCGACAACAATGAGCAGGCCATCGATGATTGTAATGGAATTAGCAGGAGATTAAAGCGCCTGGGACATGGCGGTCAAGTCTTGAATGTTGGAAACAATTTGAGCCGGGGTGACAGCAGCGAATGAAGGGGCAACGAGGAGGGCAAAGGCTGCGGTAGCCACGGTACGGAGAGAGAAGAACATCTTGGCTAGTGGATAGGTAAAGGACTGAGTGGAAGATAATCTGCTGTGCAATGGTGTTTGTTGGATGGTTGCAGAGGAGTGCAACTGGCTGGGGAGTGGATAGAAGTGAGGAAACGACCCTTATATACTCTCAAAGAAAACGCCCAGCAAAGCCGCAGACTTGTTAGAAGCCGCGTTTGCTGACCCCCCAGAGCTCCTGTGTCTTAGCCTATGCACAGAGTCAGACCCATTCGTATCCTGTTATTCGCACAATTGACCCGTGCTTCTTTGAAGATGGTTGCTGCGGGCCATTAATTGCTAGCGTTACAGAGAGTCCAGTAGACCGGACGCTAGTGGGTCGAGGCAGTATGGCACCATTCTCAACTAGCAAAAGCACATGACGATGTATGGAAGGAGTTGGGCTGCTTTGGGACAAGTGGCTCTGTTAGTCGCCTTTGCGGCAGTTCAGGCTCCCTTGCTCTTGCGAAGAAACAGCACAACAGTTTCACAGACGAAAAGCAAGGGACAAGCCGAGACTGTCTCATCTTTCCAACCCCTCGCACAGTTCAGGCATATCTGGTGGCATAGGTATTGGATTCACCAAGAGACGGGAGTACTGGTAGCAAGGTCGGAAGGAGTGTTGTTGGCGATGAGTTTGTCCGAGCCATGCTAGATGGCGCTGTAGCTAGCTAGGAGGTTGGTAGCTATCCAAGAATAAGCCAGCTCCATCGGGATAACCGATCTTAAGGTGGATACGATAGAGAGGACGGCTAGCGAGATTAAAGCCATGCAAGGGCTATGGGCTCATCAGGAGGGTCGATAGAAAGTGGTTAATGAAAATGTTTGTTGAGGGTGGTCAGTAGGCTGTCGATAGGTGAGAGCGGCTAGTGCAGAGCAGATTGTTGGTGTTGGTGAGTCGAAGTGAACCGTCCGAATTTGGCAAGGTCTCTCGCAACGTCACTGTTCCTTGCATTTTCCCTTGCACTGTCGGGCTTGCCGCACACCTGAATGCCCCTCACGGGCCAGCAGCACAGCAAGGCGGCAAGCTAGTTGGTTCCAAGCCTCCGGAGGCTCGTAGCGGGTGTTGTGGATGTAATGAATATAGTGGATGGATGTAGTGGATGGATGTAGTGGGGTGTAGTGAGTAGAAGACGGCGCATGGTGGAGCACAACTAGATGCATAGCTGGATGCACAGCTGGATGCATAGCTGGGTGCATAGCTGGATGCGTGACCGGACGCATCGCCGGCCGCCATAAGTGAGATGGCATCAGATAGGGTTGCAGCGCCGAATCAGGAGGCTGTGACGATCGACCTTGCCCGTTCCCATCTGCACCATCGCTTCCAGGCCATTTCCGCCATTCCCGTCATTTTCCGCCACTGCTCCTCTTGCTGCCCTATCCCTACTAGGTAGCTCGCCCTCATCGGCCGTTCTGTTAGGCTGGCCTGCACCCGCCGGGCTCTACACGATCTCGCCTAACTTAAGCTTCTTTTCGTCGACCGCTAGGCCCACTCCCGCAATGATCTGCCCCTCTAGCAACATGCTTTCCACTACTGCAGCGAGCCGACACAGGAACGGAGGAATGTTACGGGAGGCCATTGGACAGAGTCCCTTCTTCTACTCCCTTCATCTCTCAGCCCCACTTAGCCGTGCACTAATGACGCCGACGGTGAGTCGAGCGAATCGAGTGAATTGAATGTACGGATATGGCTTGAGACTCGACAGAGAAAAGCAAAGATTGGACCGAGAACGGGCCTCTCCCAGGCCAGCGGATCTCGGGAGATCTTCAGGGTCCCAAGCGATCATTGAAGATCTCACCTAAAAAATGGTGTCCCACGTGATCGCCGGGTTCTTCCATGTTTTCCCTCTCCTTCTTTTCTTCCAGCTCTTTCGGCTCCTCCGGCTCTCTAGCCAGTAGCGTAGAGAGAGCCCGCCTGAATAGAGAGCCCGCCTGAATCAAAATTTACTCTCCCAACCAGTTTGTGAATCCATCCAGCTGCATATAATCCAACGGCGCCTACCTGGCTCAGCATATAGGGGTCCATACGTAGCCCTTGTCCTTTGCTTGTGGACATATTCACTCTGCACATCTATCCCCCCTCTTTGTATCGTTGTATTCCTTGTAGCTGCGTCATTAGGTAAAAAACAAAAGATCACCAGGGTCGCCGCTTAGAGCCCACCACGTTGGTAGTCGATCGATGCAAGCAAATCCTAGCGCCAACGCGACAGATCAAACATTAACAAGCTTGAGGCGATACGAGTAAGGCCGTGCCACGCGGAAAATTTTCGCAGATAAGCAAGTTCTTTTGTACTGTATCCACTCGGTGTCTCAAGAATCATGAATCGTCCTAAATGAATCTCAGCAAACATTCCTGGCCTATGCTCCAAACTTCTTAATTAAACGAGGAGCGTCGCCTATATAATCGAACATACTCACCGCCATTCCGCAGCCATTACGGTCTGTCGTAGCCGGTTAACTGCACTACTAGGCGCCACAAACGTAGGAAAAGGAACTCGGCTTATGGACTCCTCCTTTGGAGAGACCATACATCTCGTACAAACGCGTAGAATTAAAACTCTTCTGGACTCTATCTTTTTGTTTTCAGCCGTGCATGATTGCTAATTTTTAGTTTACTATTGACAGGCTAGCAGGACTGGTTCACATGATCAAGATCTTGAGCTATTCCTTCCACAAGCCAGGGGTACACAGAAATTTAGCCCTTCTAACCTAATTATCAATAGCAATATCATCTAGTGGCCCACCCACCCCAGAATAATGATTAATCCAGTTGAAAATCTCTTTATGCCATACAAGCGAATTCTCAGGGCTTAGAACCCAATGGTTCTTGTTCGGAAAATCGGGAAATCTTAAGGGCACCCCTTTTTCTTGCAGGAAATTAAACATCATAATGCCTTCGCTCTCTGGAAGTCTATAATCTTCACTGCTATGTACGATAAAATGCGGTGTGCTAAAATTCGTAATATGTGCCGCAGGATCCCATCGCTCATAGTTGTTAAACGTAGGACCGTGCGCGAGCACAAGCGAAGCTTGGCAAATTTATATAGAGAGAATATTTTTATAGATTAATTAACACACACGCATCCATCTTCTAGATTTTATTTCTAGGCTCTGGGTTTTTATCATTTCTATAAAAATATCTACTTTACTATATATATAAATACAATAAGATATAACTAACGGGCGGTGCACTTACTACATGCTCTTTAGCGGGACTATATAGTGTATAATAAAAAACACTTATAAGTTCTTAATATATAAAAAAAGCTGCGCCTTTTATATAAAAGATAAAGAGATATAAAAAAAAAAATTTTAAGCTTATATAGAAATTTTTTTTAAAAATACTAGTTTCTAGATATATTATTCTTTTAAATACTAT
>KV750020.1:0-13916 GCA_001692915.1 Glonium stellatum
GGGTTTGAGGGGGGGTTGGGGGGGCTTGAGGTCGGCTGCGTCCTGGTTGCTGGGGCTGGGTCTGGGTCTGGGTCTGGGTTCGAGGGCGTGGTGGTTGGTGTGGGGGTTTGACCTGGCGTGTTGGGGCAAGGGGAGAGATGTGTAGGAGACTCCAGCGTAGTCGGGACAGAGGCACGCAGGGACTTGAAGCATGGTCAGGCGTCATGAATTCGGTACACTTTTTCGTCGTGTCTAGGACGGATCTAATGGGTCCCGCGAGACCGCCATACAATCATCTCAGCTGTAGCCCGCTCGCTAAATGGTCGTTTGGGGGAGTTACCCAGCCCAGCCCAGCCCAGCCCATCCCATTTTGCCCCACCCTACGCCATGCCATGCATTGAAAAGACCGTAACCGCTCGAGCGCCGCGCTGTCATTACTCATAAACCAAACAATTGGGTCATCGTCCCAGCCGCCCAGAGTCCCCGCCGCCTAGAACCCCTCCACTACACAACCTCAAACCCTTCAACCCCCTTCCCCCGCTCATCCTCACCCTCACCCTCATACCCCAGCTCATCCAGGGTCTCAGTAGCGGTGCGCTTGAGCTCGAGTTCGCCGGCACTCTGCACGGTGTGCGGGGGTGGGCGCGGCGTCTCGGAGTCTGAGCGGGAGGAGGCTGAGTCGGACCGGCTGACTTCTTTTGGGGTCGGGCGGTGGTGCCGCACGAAGGTGCGCAGGCTGGGGAGACACACGGCGAGGAGGCTGGAGACGATTTCGACGAGGGCCCAGACGTCTGTTGTGGGGGTTAGATTTGGCTTATAGGAGTTGGGTTGAAAGGATGGGATGGGATGGGATGGGATGGGAGGTTGAGGCTTGGAGTTAGAGGCGGATATGGGATATGGGGGGTTGAAGAGTGAAGGTTAAAGGTGGATATGGGATATGGGATTGGGATATAGAATTGGGATATAGAATTGGGATATGGAATTGGGATATACAATTGGGATAGTGGATAGGGATAGGGAGACTAACCAATCGTGTGCGTGATCTCAGCGCGCGGCGCATGCTCGACTAGCTTGAGCGTGATGAAGCGGACTAGCGCCGCAACAATGCTCACGCTGCCCATCAAGAAGACGAAGACCAGCCCCGTCAGTTCGGTCTTGCCCAGCCGCATGCCGATGAGGGTTGAGATGGGGATGCTCAGGATGACCAAGTCGGTGGCGATGTTGGCGAAGGTCGACACCGTCACTGACGAGATGCTGTGAACTGCCGAGCACAGGTGTCCGTCGATGTTCCAGTTGTTGGAGATCGGGGTGCACCAGAATGCGATTAAGCACATGTGCAGGATGAAGGTTGAAAAGGTGAAGACGGAGGCGCACCAGAGGACTATGCGCGTGCGTTTGCCTTGTAGGCTGAAGAGGGAGTAGTAGAATGCCAAGAAGGCCGCTTTGGAGCACCAGAGGCTAATATAAATGAAGAAAAGCGAGATCCAGGATACGTAGAGGAGGTGGGCGGCTTGGTCACGAGGCACCATGTAATAGAGTGATGAAGGAGGAGCGTGGATGTAGCGCTCTCGCAGCGAGTTTTTCCAGGCATTGATGCTGATCAGGACGATTCCGGATAGCCAGGCCATGATGACGAAACTATCCGAGAGGTTGGTGGAAAGGAGATGTGGGCCAATATGCCGTCGACGGAGAGATAGCCGTAGGAGAATGGGTATTAGTGCGACCGTCATGAGCGTCCAGTCCAGGGCGATGAAGCCAGCTGCAGGAATTGTTCAGTAATCTGCGGCTATGGTTGTCGAGTTGGTGCTGCTTACGGAGCGGAAGATGAATATCTGAATAAACCATTTTTATAGATCTCAAAAACAAATAGAAATTTGCAGAGAGGAGATTCGTGTCGTCGTAAGGCTGTATACTCGGCAGCCAAAAAAGAAGAAGGAAAAGAAGTAAGATAGGTCTGCACGCAAAAGGGTATCAAGTTGGACATGCAGACGGGTCGGAGGAGCAGGGAAGAGCTGGAGAGAGAGAGGGAAAGGGGATGGAAAGTTGGTTGGCACAGGTTGAAGATGATGCAGAAAGGCTCAACTAGAGAGATTCGTAAAGCATGCACAAGTAACAGATGTCGATGGTCATGGCCAGCAGTTCATAATTGCGGAGTGCCGGAATCTGGGGTGATCGGCCTCTCATAAGTAGTGGTGTTTCGTGTATCGTGAGCGGGATCTCCCAGTCAGCGACTGGAAGTGGAGGTGGTGAGGACACAAGCGGTGCATGGCAAGACAAAATCGTCACAGGGCTGAAGGTCATTTCTAATTAGGACAATGTTCGCACTGGTGTCGAGGGCAATGGAGGCCAATAGAGGCCAATAGCAGGGCGCGAGTGCAGCCTCTGGGTGGTACGCGACTGTATGTCAGCAATCAACGTGATCTAACGATTCCCAGCAAAATCTAATTTGGCATCTTTCTCGCTTGACCCGGGTATGTGCATTGGTGTGTGCATTGGAGTGTGCACTGGTGTGTGCGTTGGGGCTGTGTGGTTGTCTTAGCTCATCCAGGTCAGCAAAAAATAGCTACAGTGGTGTCTGGCGAGGCCGTCCTATTGACGAAGCGGCGGTCGGGGTGCAGAAGCTTGGTGCTTGGTGCTTGGTGCTTGGTGCTTGGTGTTCGGTGCTGAGTGCTGAAAACTTCGTCCCGCTGCCCTTTGCCTTCAGCTTTACCAGCCATGCGCGCTCACACCGAGCACACAAGGCCAAGCACGCATTATTCCCACACTGTACAATTGTGGAAGAGCAAATATATATGCCATGTATCGGGCGCCCTTGGCCGGCCGTGCTGCAACTTTTGCTGGCCTAGCTGGCCACGTCCCACGATTAGCGTTGCGATGATCAAGCCAGCCGTGCGCCTCTAGCTTTCGCCTCTAGCTTTCACCTCTGCTATTGCATCTGGCAAGGCCTGCCCTCCCGCAGGGCTAATTCTAGACGACAAGACTACTGTTGATAAATTCGGCAACGCTAATCTGCCCTGCTCGTCTACATGGCCATGGCCATTTTTAGGACTCGGACTTGGTTTATTATTTACGTTTAGTGGCTTGCTTCTTCCCGCGGCCCGAGTGCCATTTTACATCGCCGATGGTTGAAGGGAAACATGTTTATTTGTGTGATGGGGGTTTGCCGAAGCTGTGTTACTCTGGCGCTGGTCTGGTGGTGGGGTTTTGTGCGTTTTGTAATATCGTCCGCGAATCCGACGGGCCAGAATCATTTCTCTCAATATCTCAGTAATCAACCTCAACCATGTAACCAGATCCTTTTACTTTTCAACCTCAGTCAGCATCGACTTTGGCTTGCAGGAAAACGAGCTGCATCACGGCGTCACCACGGATATCTGTAAGCCTTCGCCTACCCTAGAAGACCCCCACCAAAGATGAGATGGTGGGGCCTTGAAGTTGGCCATAGATGCCACCTATCCGAAATACTGTCTGATCACCGACTGATTGACGTGAGAGCTTATCTGCTCCATATTTTACACTTGAATATTATACATGCCGCCGATACTGTACAAGCGAAATTTATTTTGGTCTCACCAACGCGAGCAATAAGCTCATCAGGATTGCACCCACGCAAGCACCCTCTAGGGCAGCAGCGGTCAGATCGACCTTACGCATGGTGACGTCTCTTTCACTGAAGAGATCTTGGACATAACCTTTAGATCGTTCAAATGCCTGAGGTACAGCATTTCGCCATGACAAAGGAGAGGTGGGTGAGGAGATGTTCTCTGTTGGCCCTGCATTCTCGGGAAGTGGAGAAGTAGTTCCGACTTCTGATGATATCTCGACTGCACTAGAATTTGCGGCCTCGGGAGGCTCTATCGGTTTGATTTCTTCGGCTGGTGTGGGCGCTGTTTCGGCGAGCGGGGATTGTTCGTCGGAAGATATCGGAGTAACAGGTTCCTGAGTAACTTTCTCGACAGGTGCCTCGGCCTCTACTAAGCTCTCCAATGAAAGCCCAGCAGGCTCAACTACAGAGTCAATTGCAGCCTCCACTGATAGAATAGCCGGCGCGGTCGGCGCGGGAGCTAGTACTGGCTTTTGTTCGTCTAGTGCGCTCCGGATCTCTCTTACTAGCCGTCTCCTTCTCCATGGGTCAATGATAACCAATTGAGTGAGCAGAAGGAAGATGTTCAGTCCCATTAGTCCGAATGTTACCCAGGTGCTGTTGCGTCTAATGGTATCGCTCCATATTTGTTCTTCGTGATACTGTGACCGTTCTTTCTTTTCTAATTGTGACCTTGCTTCCTCTAGAGCTGTGTCGGCAGCTAGGACGCTGTCTTTTGCCGCCTGAACGGCTTGGTCATTGACATGTTCTGACCGAATTAAAGACATGTAGCGCTCGAGATCCACGGCAGACCAAGAGTGTTTCCGTTCCAGTAATGCTACCACCTCTTTTTGAGCCGAAGCTTGCTGGGCATGTGCAGCATCTAGGGTCTGTTTGGCTATATCAACAGCTGCCCGGCGGGCTTTGACTACCTGTTCTAATGACCATGTCAATTTTTTACTCTGTAAGTGATGTAAGACAACACCAAAGCCCGTGGATGGATCATCAAATGTGACATCAAAACCTTACCTTGCTCTTTAATTGCCCGTCTTAACGCCTCAATCCCAGAATAATCTGTCCCGGTGTAATTATTGACTTTCTGAGTGACAACGGCCAGCTTTGGTAGAATCTCATCCATAAACTCAGCTAACCGCTTTGACAGGTCCCATCTTTGGCCTTCTCGGTGCGAAGGAAGATCCTCATGCGGCACTCGAGAGACGGTAGGTTCGTCTCGAGGAGGGACTGGAATGTCCGGGGATGGTGGGGGAGGGGTAGTTTGCGAAGAGATCTCGGATTTTGAGGGTTGCGGAGGATCGGAAGGTTTTTCTAACACTATCCTCGAGGATGAGAAAGGGCGGTCAGGAAGGTAGGTCCACAATTTGTTAGGAGATAATTGGAATCTATGGCTGATGCCATCCTGCAGGGGCGAGGCTCGGAATTGACATCGGAGGCATATTGACGATGATCTCGCTGCCGATTGAACGAGAAATCCAAACGTCCTCTTGCTAATTTTGGGCGATATCAGTGGAGCAGCGTGTTCGAGAAGTGAGCGCGAAGCATGCTGAAGCATTGGCCTCATTGCTAGGCGTAGCGTGGGGCTCACATAAAGAGTATACGATGTATGGAGTTGTAAAGAAAAGAGCTGTCACGCCAAGCCTTCACTCGGCGCCTCAACCGAACTGCCGGCATGCCATCTTTGGACGACCGAAGCCAAGATCCATAACTTTCTCAACTGCCGTCAAAAACTCATTCTTCCTGCAAAGCCTTCTCAGGACCGACTATTTTCACCTAGGAGGTTCACAAAGTCTAAGAATAACCATGGGCGCACAAACCGGCCTTCCCGCAATGCGGACTAGCCCAAAATTCATCTTCTTCACCGATTTTGATGGAACTATCACTCTCCAAGACAGTGAGTAATACCTATCTTTCCTCGAGTACGAGAACATAGTTCCCCAGATATCACCATCGCAAATCCTGCTAAAGTTTTCATTCCATAATCGATATCATAAGTTATCGAATGCAAGCTGAAAACCTCAGGCAATGATTTCATGGTGGGTGGAGAGCCGCTCTACAGTAAAACTTTCATTGATGCATATACAGACCGACAATATCGGCTATGGGCAAGCAAAGCGCCGTCAAGGCAACATCGATACGCTTGAAGGCCGTTCTACATTCAGGTAAGGGGCGTCATGAATCATCCAGTATTCCATTCATGCCTAGCAATATTGGCCAGAGATTCGTTCAAGGACATGATGGACAGTATTTCAAAGCCGTACCCTGAGTGCATCAAGCTCCTTGTCGACAACATCAAACTTGACCCCCATTTTAAAGAATTCTTCCAATGGAGTCTCGAGAACAACATTCCAGTGGTAGTTCTTTCATCTGGAATGGAGCCAATTATCAAAGCTCTTCTTTCCGCTCTTGTTGGTCCAGACTCGGAGAAGATGCAGGTCGTTGCAAACAATGTTGCTGCCCGACCTGGAAAACGCATCGATGAGGAGGGCGGTTGGGAGATCACCTTCCACGATGAGAGGTTCGCTTGAAATGCCTTAGGCATTGGTTGAAAAACTAACCAAATCTTTTAGTGGTTTTGGCCACGACAAGTCTTTGACGCTTCGTCCATATGCGGAATTACCGGAGGAAATTCGGCCAACCATGTTCTATGCCGGTGACGGTGTATCGGATCTTTCTGCTGCCAAGGAGACGGATCTATTATTTGCAAAGAAGGGCCATGGTACGTGGTCTATTCAACTTCCAATATATCTTTACTGACTAGCTGCCAGATTTGGTTTCTTACTGCGTAAGGGAAAATATCCCTTTTACCCTATTTGAGAGCTGGCAGTCAATCTTGGCCAAGACCAAGGACATAGTGTAAGTTTTTTGGTCTCCTAAGTGTAAAATAATTCTCTGACAGAAATCGTAGGGCTGGAAAAACTTCCGTGAAGGACGCTGCCCGTGAAGGGTATGAGCAATATAAAGCTGGTGAGGCAGGCTTGAAGCCCGAAGCCTGAAGCCTAAGCTGACGGAGCGGTGAAACAACTCCTGTGATCCGAGCAACGGATCTCTGAAAGAGAATTTAGACGGCAGCTTTACCCTGGATAAATACCTTCATTGTCATTTGCATATAGAAATAGACTCATAGATCGCTACAATACCTATAAAGAGAATAGAACCGTTTGGGTCGGTCTTGAAGCCACGATCAGATATGAATCTTGAACAGCCTCTTGCGGGATTTGAACACCCCTGACAATATGAAACACTATTTCCATGCTAAAACTTGTGTTGACCATGTCCTAAAATCGTACTATATGAAGCGTATCTTATAATAGTTGTTGCGTTCTACCGCGTCCACGCTCCGCACGCTTATTCGACAATTGCTGGCAGGCTGTGGCTGAAATACATTTCCGAAATCGAAATAAATATCTCAGAGCCTTGCAAGCACGTTTTTCGAATCGAGCCGACACTCCTTACTTACTCCAACCCCGCTGTATCAGAGTCAGGAGGACACGTTCCTCCACCATTATCCGCCGCTCTCGCGGGCACCAGCACCTCTAAGTCCAGCTCGAGGCTTCTCGACCGCAAAAGCAAAAAGCACACATAAAACCACCATGAACACGGACCCAACAACGGGGCAACCGCTGCCGCCAGACGCCATCCAACGGATCCTGTTCATCGCGCCCAAAGTCCACATCTACCAGATCCCGCCGCTCTCCTCGACAAAAGGCTACAACGCCGCATCGTGGACGGCAAACAACAACCAGCGCCAGATTTTCACCGCCAGGCTGCGCATCCTCGAGACCGCGATTCCCCTCCCTCACCCCTCGTCCTCGTCCTCCTCCGGTTCCGGTTCGGGCTCCAGCTCGGGCTCCAGCTCCAGCCTCAACTCGGCAACCGGCACAAACGGCGAGAAAGTCACGACGACGCTGCTGCTGGAGGACCCGTCCAACGGGGCGCTGTTCGCCGCAGCACCGTACAGCGCCCCCGCCGTCGTCGAGCAGGCGCTCGACTCGTCCCGCTTCTTCGCCATCCGCGTCGTCGGCGACGCCGGCCGCAAGGCCGTGCTCGGCATGGGCTTCGAGGAGCGCAGCGAGGCCTTCGACTTCAGCATCGCGCTGCAGGACGCCCGCCGCGTGCTGGGCATGGACAACAACAACAGCAGCAGCAGCAGCAGCAACAACAACAACAGCAATAATAATCCGGGCGCGGCGGGGCGCCGGCTCCAGCCCGAGGCGAAGAAGCCGGCGGCGGAGGAGAAGCGCGATTTCAGTCTCAAGGAGGGCGAGATGATCACGGTCAATATTGGCGGCCGGGGGAGGAGGGGTAGGGGCGGGGTGGAAGAGGCTAGGGGCGGCGAGCACAGGGAGGAGGCGGCTGCGTTGTATTCTATTAGACCTCCGCCTGGTAGTGGGCATGCCAGCAAGGGTTCTGGGGCTGGGATGCCGTTTTTACCGCCTCCACCTAGCGCGAGGGAGGTCAAGGAGGAAAGGAGGAGGAGCAGGCAGAATTTCTCGCCGCAGGATTTAGGATTCGATGATGGCGAGTTTGGGGAGTTTCAATAGAGGCCCTAGTTAATACTATCGGGAGGGCTGTGAAATCTCACGGATAGAGGATACGAGGAGTATGGAATGAGTAATGAGGAAGTCACGACCATAGTTCCCATTTTAGCTGCATTATACGGTGTTCAGGAGAACCTTGACGGAAACTTGTGTTAATGACTTCTATTCTGTAAATTACAAGTAGCGCTGCTGCGTTTTCACATATTCTACAATCCATCACGAATCTAGGCGTGCGACCTGGATTTAAACCTCCTCAAGAATCTAGGCCCGGTGGCCTCATGTGTTGCTTCTAAGGCCACTAAAAGGTGGATTACCGCGGGGTAATATTCGAAGGTATATCCTCCGGGGATGCTAGGTCCTCGTCATCTCCACTCGACGAGTCTGGTGGGAAACGCGCTGGAACGGTGCAGTTATGCTGACGCATACGTGCGGACGGCCAGCGCCTGAGGACTTGGATATCCAGCCTTTTGTCCAGCTGGGGGAAATTAAAAGATTAAAAGCCCAGTTGGTAAAATGAAGTATCGTCAAACGCAAGGTGAAGGCCGATGTGTCACTCCGACCATCCCTGTGCGGTTTTGTATAAATTGTTGATATCGCGGACGAGGTCCTCGGGTGTGAAGCCGTCTTTACAGTCCTTCCACTTGCCATCATCTCGAATGCACCGAATCTCGTTGTTCAGCCGGATCTTAAAAAGTATCAGCATATTTTTCCCCGTTTACTTTGCAATGCTAAGGGGCGAACTCACTGTGCAGCTCTTGGTAACGTTGGCCTCTGCGCTTCTCTCCACGCTGTCCCTCAGCATTCCCATTGCAAATGCTCCATCATCCCGGCTCACACAGTGATTCAGATTGTCAAAGTCAATGCCATGCTCTAACGCGCAGTCTTGGACCAAGTCCCGCTCTGGGATATCCTTGTAGTTGCGGCTGAGGCACATAGTGAAGCCAAGGTATATCTTCGGGTCCGGATAGAGAGATGCTGCACAGAGCTCGAGTATGTTCCCGAGGCACTCGGTTTGACCGTGCATGCATTGTACGCCATCGTCATCATTCGTTACCCTGTCGATAGCCGTTAGGAGAAACCCGGTGTAAGGTAAGTGGTGAAGACAGACCTTCCAATATATGAAAGCCGAAATTTTACTTTATTGGAGACATTTTGCATTGTCGGAAGGACGAGCTCTTGGAGACAGTCTCGAGCGTCGGGGCATTTCGACCTAAACAGAAGTACTTAGTCAGACAAGGGCAGGCCAGGGCATATCGGGGGATTTCAGCGGTGAGACGGACATTATATGTACTTCAAGAGGGACCTTTGTTTCAGTGAAATGATCGTGTGTCGGATCCTGGCACTGGAAGCTCCTTGCGAGCCAGAACAGGCCGATAATAAAAACAAAGGCAGCAGCATGAAAGCGACTGGGCTTCCCGGTCGACGATCGTCGAGGCATGTTGTTCTCGGTGGTAGGGAGTAGAGGAGTCTTCGCGTCCATGGTGATCGGGAGAGAAGCAACAGGGGCGGGACGCCGTCTATATAAAGTCAGACGCTGATGAATTTTAGTATTAGTGAAGGCGCAGGCGTGAGATAATGGCGGTGCGTCCTGATAGATCAGCTTTCAGCCTCAAGCAGCTTGGACCCTTCCAGCCTGCTAGTCCCAAGTGGACACGAGAGCACTATTGTAGGGCTACTTGGCACGGACCAGCCCGCCTGAGATTGCGGCTGTGACTCTCCACAGCAACTTCATATGCAGCCACCCAACCCCCAGGCTCTCCTATTTCACAACCAACCTTCACGCCCTTGGACCGGGCGCCTAGGTAATCCTTTTGCTTTTCATTCGAGCTCTTAGCCTTTTCGCTCTCTCTTTTTTCCTTCGCTCCGCAACTTCCTCTTGTGCGCCAATTGTCTGATATATGGCGCATAAAATTGTCACTGTGGATTGAGTACTTGCCTCTTCCTCCTTCATTTGGCCTTCTTGTATGCACCTTGCAATGGAGAATCTTGGAAAATCCAATGGCGACGAGAGCGCTGTGCATGAATTGCTCTCGCCTCTTACATGGCGGGTCAATGAGGCCAGCTTACTCGAACTGGCCCAGAAATTCTCGGAGACGTACCGACGGCTGGCTAAAACTTCAATCGAACATTTCCTGACCACTCCGGTCACCATTTTGCCCACCGGAAAGGAAAGAGGCAAGTTTCTAACTATTGATGTTGGTGGGACTAATTTAAGAGTCGGATTTATCGAGCTTCTTGGGGAGAATGAGGATGGCTCCCCGGTTACCGCCCCGCATTCGGACAATGCAAAATTTCCAAAAATTAGCAGATCCCACGAGAGAGCTTGGCCTATCGAAGAGCACTTGAAGATGGATCAGGCGGAGGACTTGTTTGCATGGATTGGTGACTGCATTGCCGAAGTCATCACGGATGCTCTTGACGAAGCCTCGAAAGCTGGCTCTGCCGAAGCACCTTTTGGCGAAGAATTGCCTCTGGGTATCACTTTCAGCTTCCCAATGACGTATGGCTCCGTTTCTCATTTCTCATTTCTCATATTGAAATATTTCTCTATTTTCCCTCACAGAAACAACAAAAAGAAAGTCACATCACATCAGCAGGATTCTGTTCAAGAAACAAAGCTGACAGAAATGTCTACCCAGGCAATCATCGATGTCAGAGGCGACGCTGATGCCCATGGGTAAAGGATTTGCGATAACGTCTGATCTAAACCTTGGCAAGATGCTTCTATCTGGTTATGCACGCCATCTTCAAGAAAGAACCACTAATGGCGAGCTTAATCACACCGACGAAAAGCCGTCAAACAAGAGGAGGAAACTGTCTAAACTGCCTAGGTTGCGCATTGCTGCTATCACTAATGATACCGTGGCGACGTTCGCGTCCCTAGCATATGCTATGAGGTCGACTGCCAACAGTCGTGTAGCTATGGGACTCATCGTTGGAACAGGTACAAATGCGACTGTCCCTATGGGGCTCGACTACCTCCATCCGTCAAAGGTTGAGTCGCTTGCTCTATCTGATGACGATAACTCAAACAAAACCGTAGTCATAAATACCGAGTGGACCATTCGAGGAACTGATGTTCCTCTCGTCGATCTCGGAATCAGGACGAAGTGGGATATGGAACTAGACAGAAAGAGTGAAGCACCCGGCTTTCAACCTTTCGAATATATGACCGCGGGACGATATCTCGGTGAGATCGTGCGTCTTGTCTTGCTAGATCTATTGTCGAACCAAAATGCTGCCAATGGCGCGGTTGATTTGCCCACTGCGCTACAGCAGAAGAACTCGATATCCACAAGATTTCTTTCTACGAAGGTTGCGCAAGAGAATACTCAGGGACTTGATCTGAGCTTGGAGGCTCTCTTCCCCACACCTCCGACGTGCAACGGGGTCTTTTGGACTCCGGAAAAAATCAATCTGCTCCGTGCGATAGCACGAGCTGTCCAGGTCCGGTCTTCAGCACTCATTGCAGCAGCAATAGTTGGACTGCTTACTTGTGTCGGAGACATTGAATTAGACCCACCCCAAGAAACTGAGTCCGCCGAAACGGAATCCGTGGAGGAGCATGAAAACGGGCATATAAATGCCGAAGTAGATATTGAAGAGCTAGTCGTCGCTTATACTGGGGGTACGATTTCACAGTATCCGGAGTGGCTTGATACTTGTCAGAACTGGATTGACACCCTTACAAGCAAGGGATCAATAAAGAATAAAACCAAAAGAGTTGTTCTTCGGGAGGCGTTGGATGGCGGTATTATTGGCGCTGCCGTATTAGCGGGCATGACGGATGGCGCAGCTTAGGCCGGCGCTCGGCATTGCATTGTGGGCTTGGAAAATTAGATGGTGCCAGGTCTAGGTCCGTGATATTGATCTAGATATCATTTCACCGTGTTTGTTTTACCAGATTACTGATGTTCTCTCAAACGGTCAGTTTCGGTTGTTTTCAGCAGACGTTGTAGAGTGTTTCGTCTTGTTGTCCGTCTTCTCTGCTCCTCGAAAACTCTTGCTTGAGGTACGGGAATTTTGGATTATTTCCCATAAACGGTTATTGCACGACTTCTTTGCACCTTTTACATGCCGCACGCTTACTACAGTATTCCATCCTACCAATTTGTGTCAAGATTCTTTACCTCCGCGATCAAGATGCAACTACCCGTTAACTACAAAAACAGGCAATGAGGACGAAGAGCAGAAATAAGAGGTGTTACTTTCTCGAGCTGTACTAGTTCCTCGGTATGGTTACCATTTTTGACAAGGTTCCTGCGAGCATCTGGAATGCACTAGGAACCATGCTTTTCTTGCTTCTCGTGGCCACCGTTTTGTGGCTACCTTATCGTATGTTTGCTGCTTTTGGTTGCAAAAGATGTAGTTACCCGTTAGTGAGGTTTACACATTTCTCCATCCCTACGGTAGGTTTCATCATCCAAGACCACAAACAAGTCTGATAATTCCAACTCGGAGCACGATCAACAGCTACTTACCCCGGCCGATGGTTCCTAGCCTACGACATTCATACCATGTACGCATTGGACCAAGGGCCATTTTAGGAAATACGCTATGGCAATCTCATTATCGTCCATGGCTCTTTTAGGAAGGTCGGACTAACAGCTCTTGAGAATTCGGTGTTGTTTCAGAATATCGGTAAGGATTGGGGGGCCACAATGCGCCATGAGAAGAGAACCTTTATGTCTTTACAAATATCAGTCAGTATTTCAAGATAGAGAGTTATTTTATAGTTTTGTACCATGGCTTTGGAATGGGCTTTTTTCTTATGTAACAATTCGAGTGATATTGGTGGGGCTATACGGATTACTAATTTCAATAGGGATGCGACTTGGCTTAAATTTAAGCTTAATAACTTTAACAAACCGCCCCACACGTCTCCACCATAACCCCATTCAATACATACGGAAACCTAGCCTATAGTCTTAGCACAGGCTACAAAAACAGTTCCTATTTATAAATTATAGAGCTATGTTGATAAAGCTATCGCGACATATTATTCTAGTCGGTCATCGACGCGTGCCGTTGCGGCTCTAGAATCCTTCGACTCCTTCCGAATTTCTGAAACCGCTGTACACACTTTGAAACCCACGCCGCAGCTGCGCTTACGGAAACTTGGACAGCACCCCAATGTGATACCAGTTGGCTGTTGGCACCCCCTTCTAATACGAGCTCTGGATCTTAAGGACCTCGGTCCTCTTCGAAATCTCTTTTACCTGACTCGCTTCACATATTAACGTGCTACGATGGAGCATGAACCGATCGGAATCGATGCATTCTTGAATATCCACGACTAAATATCCGATGGCAAGACACATTAATCCAATAATTGTCTTGACCTATACCCTTCAATAATCAGACAACATCCACCGGGTGGATGCAGCACGGAAAGCGTACACGCTATCAGTCGTCCTATCTATCGAGATATATGGACCAACCCCCTCAAAATGCCCACGTCGCACGCTCTCATCCGCATATACCTCCTCAGCCGATTCCTAGCCGTCTGCACAGCGCAACAACTCCCGCCATGCTACTACGCAGAAGGCCAGCAAGCCGACCCCTCGATCATCCCGTGTTTTGAGGGCAGCACGGTATCGTCGTGCTGCAAAATCGGCAGCACCTGCCTCGCCAACAACGCCTGCTTCGACGCCACAACCGGCGACACCTACCTCTACGGCTGCACCGACAGCACCTACAAGGACAGCAAGTGCCCCGCCAAGTGCGGCTTCGACACCGGTAAGCCCCATCCCCATCCCCATCCCCCTCCCCTTCCAACCTCACCAACCCCCTCACTA